>JAINVK010001410.1:0-53671 GCA_030068075.1 Paguma larvata
ATCAAACTTGCTTTGCCTTAGATTCCATGCTGGCTTCTGAGAGAAGTTTGTGAAAATTTAACCTGAACACCTGCTGCCTAGAGAGAGATGATAGAAAACCTCACAACGGGATCACAGATCAAAAAGAAAAGGCTCATGTCCCATCCAGACCGAAACAGGAACACCGAGACTTCTTGGTGGACGGTTTCACTCTGGAGGAATCAAAACCTCATGGAATTCGATTCCTACATTCAAGGGTGCTAATGTGACCTGCTGTGCTACCCTGCCTGTATGGTCTGCTCTCATCTCATTGTGACAGAGTTTACAGAGAGATAGAAAGAGAAAAAAGACGGCCACCTCATGTAAAGTAAGTGATAAAGTACCGACCCTAATGTGAGATGGTGCTCTTTGAGGCTAGACAGGACCTGACGAAAGGCGAATGTGGTAGGGTCCGCTCCCTAAAGGCAGGGGAAAAAAACCCTCAAGCAACCTGGCTTCACGTATATGGCAGCATCCCTCAGGACCTTGTAACGTGGACCGCTTATTGAGACTGCATGTTCGTATGTTACTCTATATGTGAGACAAAGAAGTCAAAGCTACAGAGAAGACTACACTACTACACTGGGTTCGGGCTCATTCCTTGCGAGGAGCGAACTGAGCAGTGCCGCAGAATACATTGCTTTCTGGAAAGAAAAGCCTCCGTGTCAGCTCCCTGTTTGCTGGCGGCTGAGACATCCTTGTGCCTGCTGTTTCCTTTCCCCAACCCCTCAGGTTTTCCTTCTTACTCTCAGAAACCAGCTTGCCTAGTACTGCAGCTCAAGTCAGCAGTCCCGCGGTATGACTCCATTTTACCTGAGCTGAATACCTTTGGCCTCAGTGTGTTGCTTCTGGTTTATTCTTGTTATGAATGAGAAAATTCTTCTTTGAGGAAAACCACGTGAAGAATACCTGCTTATAACCTTGGTTTGGGGAAGGCAAGTCACTGGCAATTCACAAGGGGCTTCACATCTAAGGATCCAGACTGCTGCCTGCTAGCTATTGTCAAGCTAGAGTTGATTTGCCCCCAGGCATAGCATTTAAATAAGGGCAATTAGTGGTTGCTGAGAAACATTTTCCTCTGCCCCTCAAGTATTTGTCAAGGGCTGTAGTGACAAGGAACTTACATTTGTTCGCTTGAAATGTTTATTTACTTTTGGAGAAGAGGGAGACAGGGAGACAGACAGAGAAAGGGAGTGTGTGGGAAACAAGAGAGAGAATGAGAGAGAGAGAGAGAAGAGAGAGAGACAGCCATATTTAGAGCCAAGCCAGAGCAAGACAGAGGGAATAGCACCAGAAGAGGGCAGAGAGTGAGGGAGACCCAAATGTGAAGCAGGCTCTGAGGCTGCGCTCTCAGCACAGAGCCTCTCTGCTCTGGGGCTGGACACAGGCACTGTCACATCCTGACCTGAGTTCAAATGGAGCTTCAGGACTCAGACACCCCAGAAATGCTCTTTTCTCTGCCATTTCCTTCTTGCCTTGTTCCTCACATCGCTAGGAGGGCAGCTGATCTGGGGCCAGAGACTGAGCCTATAGGTTCTGGAATGAGGCCCATGGCTTTTCCTTGTCATTTCCTAAGATGTCAACTGATGGAGGCTCCATCAGTTTCAGCATTTGTCTTCTGTCCTCTCCTTGGCGCTTGGGCAGCCACGAGTGCCTGAGAATGTCACACAGATCTCTCCTGGCGGTGGGACTGGTAATGCTAGCTGCGTGTGGCCCTCAGCTTTCCTTGTGCTCCCTCTTCCAGCACATATGATTCCCAGTTAGGCAGCCCACGTGTGTTTGTTCATTCAGAAAAGACCAGCTTGCCAGATTGGCCTCTGTCTTTGTTCTCAGAATTCTCCCATGCTCATCTGACATGAAGATCTTCTGCTTTCTGTGTACCCATTCGCATGCGCTGCTCTGTTTGGAAGTCAGTCCCACTGTGGTTCGAGGCCACACCTAAAGCAATGTCCCCTCATTCTGACTGAGGAGCTCGGCCAAGGCATCCTGACTCTGCCTAGGGTGGCAGAAAGCCCTCGGCCTTGCCTTTGAGAAATATTTGGACAGAGAAAGACATAGGCACTTGGAGGTGCCAGACCAAACGTTAGAGTGTTGGCAAAGCCAGAGAATCGGAAGGAAGCATTGTCAATTTCAGGAGAAGAGCAACAGAGCTTGCGGGTTCTTGGGAGTTTCTCCTATTTTCTACTGAAATGAAAGCCTGAGCCGTGATGTCCTCCATACTGATTCCTCCAAGGTCTTGATCACAGTGAAACGTGGTAGGCTCTCAGTCCCATAAGAACGATCAGGATTGGTGGCCGACTCCCTCTCCAGCCGAGGCTCGCCTAAGCAGTCCGTTTCTCTATCCCCAAAGAACCAGAGCTCCCTGCTACTGACCTGGTGGGCTGGCATTCATGGTTCCCTAGTAGGCCCCTTCCCCGGCTGCTTGACAAGGCTTCGTATGGAAAAGCAAATGGTTCCCACACAGGGGTTTCGCTGCCAAAGGAGTCAGTGCATTGCCTGCTCAAGGAATACTTCCACGAGCCTGATTCCAAACACCGAAGTGTGAATCCCGTTCCGCCAAAACCACTGGTGACTGTCCACTGTAGGTCAGGGAAGAAATGCACTCAGTGCCAGAAGCTTCTCATCCCTTTCTCAAGTCCCAATGGCAGAATTCTTGCTTGGCCAGCCCTGGAAGTGCAGGGAAGGGTAGACCTTCTTTCCTTCCATCTCACAGATGGTTCCCCTAGGCACACTATGCCTCAGGCCCTGTCGGCACCGAAAGGTCTCTTGAAGAACGACTGCATCGGGTGCAGGTTCCAAACACTTAGAACCAGCCGGAGCAGGACCGTTTGCCTCTCCATCAATGCACATCTATTCCTGATGGCAGACAGGCTCCCTCTGTTTCTGGAGGAAGAATACAGACCTCCAGCAGAATGGCACTCTCAGTGCAGGACCGTTTCGTGAGGCCTGAGGCCCAAGCCCCTGGAACCCAGGTGAAGCATTTATGGCCTCGAACATAAGACCTCGACTGCAGGCTGCGAGCTGAAGAACTGAGGTTCAAGCCCTTGTCACCCCAGTGGGAAAAATCACCGGAAAGACAAGTCCTCGTTTGCAGAGCTGCAAGGCCAAGATGCCTTTTAAGTCTTTCTCCCCCAATCAATTTTGGCTGGGGTCTCTTACATATATTTTGCTTCGAATGATTTCTTGTGGATTGTCATGAAAGAAAATCAATCCTTTCTGATAGATCTCCTAAACTTCGAAGTATATTCCCTTTTGAATGACGTTTGAAGAATGCTGCCTGACTCTCAGGTGCGGTCATTGCGCAGGTTTTGGGTAAGACATTAAGAATGTCATGGATAATTGATAATCTAGGGAGCAACTTAGAGCAAAACATGTTTTCCACGTAAACTTTGACTGTCGCCAGAGCCTTCATGATATCCGTCTTCTTTGTGCTTACCTCTGAACCCGATATTACCAGAATGTGGCCATAGTACGTTCTGACTGCATGTGAAGTGTTTATTCAGCCTGAGCTATTGTTTGTTGAACATTCTATGAATCTAAAACACAGATCATTTGAAGTTTTATTGAATGCGTGGAATGTTTCATTGGTTTTTCCTAGAACTTTGAGAAACTGGAGTGATTTCACCTGTCAATCTTTACAAGATGTATACTTGCGTGCTTAGAAAAATGTAAAAAGCCTGGGGAAGAATCACCTTCGGCATCCTGATAAGAGCTGTTTCCAAGAGACTGGCTCTGCATCTTCTCTCCCACCCAACCAACCCTCACGCAGGAAACCCTGGACCAGCCGGATACCCTGAGAAAGAGCTGGTCTCCTCTCAGCAGACTCCGCCCAGTAGCCAATGGAGGTTTCCTTTGACGACAGTCCACAGTGTTGTCACTTGCCGACACTCAGCTTGGGAGCTAGGAGGAGCACTGAATTCTAACTGGAGCCCATTCTCTTCTGGAATCATGAACCTGGTCCCCAGGTGCCTCTTTGCATTGGATTGCTCTCTCCTCAGATTAGGTTCCACTTGGAGCCATCCAGAGCAAGAGCCTCAGAGGAACATACCCTTTGGAAACTAGAACCTGCCAGATCCAGGGTCTGTCAGGTACACAGCCGGTCCGAGCATTGGGTGCAACCCAGTCACTTCCTGAACCAATGGACAGTCTCATCTGGTATCCCAGAGATAGCAGGCCCCTCGTCCCTGGGCTGTGCTTAGTCAGCTCGGTCGTTGCAGGCATGGGAGCCAGCTGGCCTGTCTCCCCAGGCGAGAGAGTGCCTTCATCCTGCAGATTCGAGGGCTCAGCATTTGAACTCTGGAGAACGCTCAAAGTCTCTGAAGTGATATTGGACCCTGGTCGGTTCTAACCACTTGAGCTTCAGCCAAGAGCCCCAAACAGCCAGAGCTGAATCACTGCTGCCCCTGCCCTCGAAGGGGAAAGGCCAGAAACAGACCCAAAGCCAGACTTTCCCTCTCTTTCTGAAGGAAGAACCAGCCACTTGGTCACAGGACCCCCTGTAGCCTGTTAAGGGCTCCCTTCAAAAATCCCACAGTGTTGCTTACACCTGAGGGGCCAGCTTGCTAGGAATGGCACTAGTCACTTCGTTTTCCATGTCATCTTTCGATTCCTATGAAGCATTCTGGCCCTCGGCGAATCTACTTTCAGCCTATTTTCAAACGAGTTCCCTCTGGGTCCACCATAAGACTCTGAGAAAATCCTCGGTGTTCCGCTGGGATCGTATGCCAACATCGGACTGTGACAGGTTCGGACAGGCACCCCGGAAGTTGTTGTCAACCCCATGCAGCATTCAGAACCTGGCATTGGAAGGCCCACTTAGACTATGCACTTAGCCTGGCCCGACGGCTGGCAAGGCTGACCTCCTTTCCGCTGAGGACATGCAATGATACATCCCCTTTCCGGATGTTCCCATTCCCATTGGAAGTATTGTAGCTTGGCCGTCCTTAGCCACTGCCTTCCCATGTCTCGAGGTCTAAGTCTGTCCCCGTTTAGACTTAGGAAGCATGGAGCTGTCACTCACTATTCCCGTGCCCAAGATAGATTTTCCCACAGGCGTTCCATGCATGTGGCGGCCCCAAGCAAGCAGCCCAGCCTCTGCCATTGGCAGACTTGCGCTTGCCCACTTGGATTGACCCTGCATGTTGGCCACGAGTGCCAGCGGGACCACAGCATTGGGCTGTTCAGCTGACCACCACAGAGGTTTCTGGTCAGCGCCTAGCGCGAACAGTCCTGCCATCAAGGCAGTGCCTGCAAACTCAGTGCCTCACAAATCCGTTCCTGCTCGTATGGCCACATGCCTTGGCCTCTGCAGTGTTTCCTCCTTCAGCATACTCGGCTTACAACGTGACGTGCAGCTGGCAGACTAGGTCCACAACACCCCGAGCACAGTGGCAGAAGGCACGGACTGGCAGAGTGCAACCCATGGGGCAGCACCTGGTGTTGCCTCCTGCAGTTCACTCCTCTCCCCAGATTGACGACGCAAGTGCCCTCACCCGTGTGCCCTCACGTGGAATGGAAATGGGTGTGAATGTGTCAAGAATGCCAGAATCACCTAAGGAAGATGGACTAGTCAACATGCTGCCAGTGTCAATATGTCTGCAAGAAATGCAGAGGAACTACTAGAGCAGGTCACCTTGTCCCTTCACATACCCTTCAGTTGCACTGGTTTCCAAGAGAGATCTTGCCCTGAGCATCATTCACATACTGAATCTTCCCAACTGACTATTCTTGTCTTTCAAGGGCTCGAAACGAAGAAACTCTGAGTTCTTCCCATGCCAAACGAAAACAACACAGGCCTGCTGGCCAGAAACCTGAGTTCTGGGGACTCCTGCATAGATGAACAAGCTTACAGGAAAACTATCCTGCTGAAGAGCCAGGCTCTTTGCCCAACATATGCCACACTCACAACAACGCAGCAGATCCCCAGGGAAGAGCCCAGCTACGACTGACATAAACACCGCGAGTGGACTCCAGGAGCTCAGAGTGACAATGGAGCAAAGGGGGGGAAGGGTGACAGAGTCCAAGTTCTGAATCAGGATACGAATGACATAACGCAGAGAGTGACAAGACCCGCATGGCCTTGCCCAGCTCACACACTGCCTCGAACGAGAAACACCTATAGCTTGCAAACAGGCCAACTCAAAGTTCCACCTGAAAGCCTGTCACCTTGAGTCGGGTCCCCATCCCTGTAACTTCTCTCATCTCTGAGAGGCCTGAGACACTGTCAACCAGCCATCAAATGCAGGTGTCAGGTGGACGCACTAGTATGTAAAAAACACACTGTACTGTCCATCCCTCGCTTTGGACAGGTCATGTGCTGCAAACGTGTCCATCTTTCTTCCTGCTCCCACTTGCCAGAGAAAACATTTGGAGGTCATAGGACAGACTCAAAAAACCAGCGTGCCTTACAAATTCACCTGAAAAAGAAAAAATGGCCTCCCAGCGTAGAATCCAATATTCTGGCCCTGCCTTCTAGACAGTGGATGTATATTGGGCTCCTACACCCATTTCCAGGCTAAACCACATAAGTAACTTCAAAGTTCTACAAAAATGATCACCAATGAAAATGCCTGACTCTTTGGTTGTAGTCAAACAACGAACCAAGATCCGATGCCATCTATCAAACTTGCTTGCCTTAGATTCCATGCTGGCTTCTGAGAGAAGTTTTGTGGAAAATTTAACCTGAACACCTGCTGCCTAGAGAGATATGAGAAACCTCACAGACGGATCACAGATCAAAAAAAAGGGGCTCATGTCCCAGTCCAGACCGAAACAGGTGGAACACCGAGACTTCTTGGTGGACGGTTTCAACTCTTGAGGAATCAAAAGCCTCATGGAATTCGATTCCTACATTTCAGAGGTGCTTATGTGAGCCTGCTGTGCTACCCTGCCTGATGTCTGCCTCCATCTCATTGTGAACAGAGTTTACAGAGAGAGATAGAAAAGAAAAAAAGACGGCCACTCATGTAAAGTTGATAAAAGTACCGACCTCTAATGTGAGACGTGCTCTTGACGAACAGACCTAGCGGGAAATGGGCGAATGTGTAGGCCCGCTCCCTAAAGCTGTAAAAAGTCCCTCAAAGCAAACTGGCTTCACTATATGGGACAGAATCCCTCAGACCTTTGTAGCGGAGACCCTGATTGAGACTGCATGTTCGTATTTACTCCAATATGTAACAAAATCAAAGCTACAAAAACTACTCACTTTTCCTCAGTTTCCATCAGGCAACTGACAAGTGCCGGCAGGAATACATTTGCCGTTCTGAAAGAAAACCTCCGGGCACGCCCTGTTTGCGGGCGCTAGACATTCTGTGCCTGCTGTTTCCTTTCATCCCAACCCCTCAGTTTTCCTTCTTACTCTCAGGTAACCAGCTTGCCTATACCTGCAGCTCAAGTCACTTCCCGTATACTCCATTTTACCTGACTGAATACCTTTGGGCCTCAGTTGTTCTTCTGGTTTATTCTTGTTATGAATAGAAAATTCTTACTTTGAGAAAACCACGTGAAGAATACCTGCTTATAACCTTGGTTTGGGGAAGGCAAGGTCAGCTGGCAAGTTCACAAGGGCTTTCACATCTAAGGAGTCCCAGACTGCTGCCTGGCTAGCTATTGTCAAGCTAGAGTTATTTGCCCCCAGGCATAGCATTTAAATAAGGCAATTAGTGTTGCTGAAAACATTTTCCTCTGCCTCCTCAAGTATTTGTCAAGGGCTGTAGGTACAAGGAACTTACATTTTTCGCTTGAAATGTTTATTTACTTTTGAGAGAGAGGAGACAGAGACAGACAGAGAAAGGGAGTGTGTGGAAACAAGAGAGAGAATGAAGAGAGAGAGAGAGAGAAGAGAGAGAGAGCCATATTTAGAGCCAAGCCAGAGCAAGACAAGGGAATAAGCACCAGAGAGGGCAGAGAGTGAGGAGACCCAGAATGTGAAGCAGCTCTGAGCTGCGCTCTCAGCACAGAGCCTCTCTGCTCTGGGCTGGACACAGGCACTGTCACATCCTGACCTGAGTTCAAATTGGAGGCTTCAGGCTCAGACACCCCAGAAATGCTCTTTTCTCTGCCATTTCCTTCTTGCCTTGTTCCTCACATCGCTAGGGAGGGCAGCTGATCTGGGGCTCCAGAACTGAGCCTATAGGGTTCTGGAGATGAGCCCATGGCTTTTCCTTGTCATTTCCTAAGATACTGTCAACTGATGGAGGCTCCATCAGTTTCAGCATTTGTCTTCTGTCCTCTCCTTGCGCTTGGGCACCACGACCTGAGGAATGTCACACAGATCTCTCCTGGCGGTGGACTGGTAATGCTAGCTTGCGTGTGGCCCTCAGCTTTCCTTGTGCTCCCTCATCCAGCACATGGATGATTCCCAGTTAGCAGCCCACGTGTGTTTGTTCATTCAGAAAAGAGCCAGCTTGCCAGATTGGGCCTCTGTCTTTGTTCTCAGAATTCTCCCATGCTCATACATGAAGATCTTCTGCTTTCTGTGTACCCATTCGCATGCGCTTGCTCTGTTTGGAAGTCAGTCCCACTGTGGGGAATTCGAGGCCACACCTAAGAGCAATGTCCCCTCATTCTGACTGAGGACTCGCCAAGGCATCCTGACTCTGGCCTAGGGTGGCAAAAGGCCCTCGGCCTTGCCTTTGAGAAATATTTGGACAAGAGAAAGACATAGGGGACTTGAGTGCCAGACCAAACGTTAGAGTGTTGGCAAAGCCAGAGAATCGGAAGAAGCATTGTCAATTTCAGGGAGAAGAGCAACAGAGCTTGTCGGTTCTTGGGATTTTCTCCTATTTTCTACTGAAATGAAAGCCTTGAAGCCGTGATGTCTCCATAGCTGATTCCTCCAGAGGTCTTGAGTCACAGTGAAACGTGGTAGGGCTCTCAGTCCCATAAGGAACGATCAGGGATTGGTGGCCGACTCCCTCTCCACCCGAGGCTCGCCTAGAGCAGTCCGTTTCTGATATCCCCAAAGAACCAGGAGCTCCCTGCTACTGACCTGGTGGGGCTGGGCATTCATGGTTCCCCAGTAGGCCTCCTTCCCGCTGCTTGACAAGGCTTCGTATGGAAAAGCAAATGGTTCCCACACAGGGTTTCGCTGCCAGAAGTCAGTGCATTGCCTGCTCAAGGAATACTTCCACGGACCTGATTCCAAACACCGAAGTGTGAATCCCGTTCCGCCAAAACCACTGGTGACTGTCCACTGTAGGTCAGGGAAGAAATGCACTCATGCCAGAAGCTTCTCATCCCTTTCTCAAGTCCCAATGGCAGAATTCTTGCTTGGCCAGCCCTGGGAAGGCAGGGAAGGGTAGACCTTCTTTCCTTCCATCTCACAGATGGTTCCCCTAGGCACACTATGCCTCAGGCCCTGTCGGCACCGAAAGGTCTCTTGAAAGAACGACTGCATCGGTGCAGGTTCCAAACACTTGAGAACCAGCCGGAGCAGGGACCGTTTGCCTCTCCATCAATGGCACATCTATTTCCTGATGGGCAGACAGTCTTCCCTCTGTTTCTGGAGGAAGAATACAGACCTCCAGCAGAATGGCACTCTCAGTGTGCAGACCGTTTCGTGAAGGCCTGAGGCCCAAGCCCCTGGAACCCAGGTGAAGCATTTATGGCCTCGAACATAAGACCTCGACTGCAGGGCTGCGAGCTGAAAACTGAGGTTCAAGCCCTTGTCACCCCAGTGGAGGAAAAATCACCGGAAAGAAGTCCTCGTTTGCAGAGCTGCAAGGCCAAGATGGGCCTTTTAAGTCTTTCTCCCCCAAGTCAATTTTGGGCTGGGTCTCTTACATATATTTTGCTTCGAATGATTTCTTGGTGGGATTGTCATGGAAAGAAAATCAGATCCTTTCTATAGATGCTCCTAAACTTCGAAGTATATTCCCTTTGAATGGACGTTTGAAGAATGCTGCCTGACTCTCAGGATGCGTCCTTGCGGCAGGTTTTGGGTGAAGACATTAAGAATGGTCAGTGGATAATTGATAATCTTAGGGAGCAACTTGAAGCAAAACATGTTTTCCACGTAAACTTTTGACTGTCGCCAGAGCCTTCATGAATATCCGTCTTCTTTGCGCTTACGCTCTGAACCCGTGATATTTACCAGAATGTGGCCATAGGTACGTTCTGACTGCATGTGAAGTTTTATTCAGCCTGAGCTATTGATTGTTGGAACATTCTATGGAATCTAAAACACAGATCATTCTGTGAAGTTTATTGAATGCGTGGAATGTTTTCATTGGTTTTTTCCTAGGAACTTTGAGAAACTGGAGTGATTTCATCCTGTCAATCTTTACAAGATGTATACTTGGCGTGCTTAGAAAAAAGTATAAAAAGCCTGGGGAAGAATCACCTTCGGGCAGTCCTGATAAGAGCTGTTTCCAAGAGACTGGCTCTGCATCTTCTCTCCCACCCAACCAACCCTCACGCAGGTGAAACCCTGGACAGCCGATACCCTGAGAGAAGGAGCTGGTCTCTCTCAGGGCAGACTCCGCCCAGTGTAGCCAATGGAGGTTTCCTTTGACGACAGTCCACAGGTGTTGTCACTTGCCAGACACTCAGCTTGCCGGAGCTAGGAGAGGCACTGAATTCTAACTGGAGCCCATTCTCTTCTGGAATCATGAACCTTGGTCCCCAGGGTGCCTCTTTGCATTGATTGCTCTCTCCTCAGATTAGTTCCACTTGGGCCATCCAGAGCAAGAGCCTCAGAGGAACATACCCTTTGGAAACTAGAACCTGCCAGGATCCAGGGTCTGTGTCAGTACACAGCCGGTCCGAGCATTGGGTGGCATACCCAGTCACTTCCTGAACCAATGGACAGCTCTCAGTGTCTGGTATCCCAGAGGATAGCAGGCCCCTCTGTCCCTGGGCTTGGTGCTTAGTCAGCTCGGTCGTTGCAGGCATGGGGAGCCAGCTGGCCTGTCTCCCCAGGCGAGAGAGGTGCCTTCATCCTGCAGATTCGAGGGCTCATGCATTTGAACTCTGGAGAACGCTCAAAGGGTCTCTGAAGTGATGATTGGACCCGTCGGTTCTAACCACTTGAGCTTCAGCCAAGAGCCCCAAACAGCCAGAGCTGAATCACTGCTGCCCCTGCCCTCGAAGGGAAAGGGCCAGAAACAGACCCAAAGCCAGCTTTCCCTCTCTTTCTGAAGAAGAACGCAGGCCACTTGGTCACAGGACCCCCGTAGCCTGTTAAGGGCTCCCTTCAAAAATCCCACAGGTGTTGCTTACACCTGAGGGGCCAGCTTGCTAGGAGATGGCACTAGTCACTTCGTTTTCCATGTCATGTCTTTCGGATTCCTAGTGAAGCATTCTGGCCCTCGGCGAATCTACTTTCAGCCTATTTTCAAACGAGTTCCTCTCTGGGTCCAGCCCATAGAGACTCTGAGAAGAAGATCCTCGTGTTCCGCTGGGATCGTATGCCAACATCGGACTGTGTGACAGGTTCGGTGACAGCACCCCGGTAAGTTGTTGTCAACCCCATGCAGGCATTCAGAAGCCTGGGGCATTGGAAGGGCCCAGCTTAGACTATGGCACTTAGCCTGGCCCGACGGCTGGCAAGGAGCTGACCTCCTTTCTCTCTGAGGGACATGCAATGATACATCCCCTTTCTGGATTGTTCCCATTCCCATTGGAAGGATTGTAGCTTGCCGTCCTTAGGGCCACTGCCTTCCCATGTCTCGAGGTCTAAGTCTGTCCCCGTTTAGACTTAGGAAGCATGGAGCTGTCACTCACTATACCCTGCCCAAGGATAGATTTTCCCACAGGCGTGTCCAGTGCATGTGGCGGGCCCCAAGCAAGGCAGCCCAGCCTCTGCCATTGGCAGGACTTGCGCTTGCTCACACTTGGATTGACCCTGCATGTGTGGCCACGAGGTGCCAGCGGGACCACAGGCATTGGGGCTGGTTCAGCTGACCACCACGAGGAGGTTTCTGGGTCAGGCCCTAGGCGCGAACAGTCCTGCGCATCAAGGCAGTGCCTCGGCAAACTCAGTGCCTCAGCAAATCCGTTCCGTGGTCTCGGTATGGCCAGCATGCCTTTGGCCTCTGCAGTGTTGTCCTCCTTCAGCATACTCGACTGTAGCAACGTGACGGTGCAGGCTGGCAGACTAGGTCCACAACAGCCCCGAGCACAGTGGCAGAAGGCACGGACTGGCAGAGAGGTGGAACCCATTGGGGCAGCACCTGTGTTGGCCTCCTTAGCAGTTCACTCCTCTCGCCCAGGATTGGACGACGCAAGTGCCCTCACCCGTGTGCCCTCACGTGGAATGGAAATGGGTGTGATGTGTCAGAGAATGCCAGGAATCACCTAGAGGAAGGATGGACTGAGTCAACATGCTGGCCAGTGTGCAATATGTCTGCAAGAAATGCAGAGGGAACTACTAGAGCAGGGTCACCTTGTCCCTTCACATACCCTTCAGGTTGCACTGGTTTCCAAGAAAGAGATCTTGCCCTGAGCATCATTCACATACTGGAATATCTTCCCAACTGACTGTTATTCTTGTCTTTCAAGGGCTCGAAACGAGAGAAAGTCTGAGTATCCTGCATGGCCAAACGGAAACAACACAGGCCTACTGGGGCCAGAAACCTGAGTTCTGGTGGAGTCCTGCAGAGATAAACAAGCTTACAGGGAAAACTATCCTGCTGAAGAGCCAGGGCTCTTTGCCCAACATATGCCACACTCACAACGAATGCAGCAGATCCCCAGGGAAGAGCCCAGGCTACGACTGTACGATAAACACGCGGAGTGGACTCCAGGGAGGGCTCAGAGTGACAATGGAGCAAAGGGGGGGGGGAAGGGGTGGACAGAGGTCCAGAGTTCTGAATCAGGGATACGAATGACATAACGCAGAGAGTGACAAGTCCCGCATGGCCTTGCCCAGCTCACAGACTGCCTCGGGAACGAGAAACACCTATGGGCTTGGCAAACGGGGCCAACTCAAAGTTCCACCTGAAAGCCTTGTCACCTTGAGTCGGTCCCCATCCCTTGTGTAACTTCTCTCATCTCTGAGAGGCCTGAGACACTGTCAACACAGCCATCAAATGGCAGTGTCAGGTGGACTGCACTAGGTATGTAAAAGAACACACTGTACTGTCCATCCCTCGGTTTGGACAGGGTCATGTGTGCTGCAAACGTGTGTCCATCTTTCTTCCTGCTCCCACTTGCCAGAGAACAACATTTGGGAGGTCAAGGGTAAGGGACAGGAGACTCAAAAAAGCAGCGTGCCTTACAAATTCACGCTGAAAAAGAGAAGAAATGGCCTCCCGAGCGTAGAATCCAATATTCTGGCCCTGCCTTCTAGACAGTGGATGTATATTGGGGCTCCTACACTCCCATTTCCAGGCTAAACCACATAAGTAGACTTCAAGGAGTTCTACAAAAATGATCACCAATGAAAATGCCTGAGCTCTTTGGTTGTAGTCAAACAACGAACCAAGATGTCCGATGCCATCTATCAAACTTGCTTGCCTTAGATTCCATGCTGGCTTCTGAGAGAAGTGTTTGTGGAAAATTTAACCTGAACACCTGCTGCCTAGGGAGAGATGATGAGGAAAACCTCACAGACGGGATCACAGATCAAAAAGAAAAGGGGGCTCATGTCCCAGTCCAGACCGGAAACAGGTGGAACACCGGAGACTTCTTTGGTGACGGTTTTCAACTCTTGGAGGAATCAAAAGCCTCAGGGAATTCGATTCCTACATTTCAGAGGGTGCTTAATGTGAGCCTGCTGTGCTACCCTGCCTGTATGGTCTGCCTCCAGTCTCATTGTGAACAGAGTTTACAGAGAGATAGAAAAGAGGAAAAAAAGACGGCCACTCATGTAAAGTAGTGATAAAAGTACCGACCTCTAATGTGAGATGGTGCTCTTTGAGGCTAGACAGGGGACCTGAGCGTGAAAGGGGCGAATGTGGTAGGGTCCGCTCCCTAAAGGCAGGGGAAAAAAAACCCTCAAGGCAACCTGGCTTCACGTATATGGGACAGCATCCCTCAGGACCTTGTAACGTGAGACCGCTTATTGAGACTGCATGTTCGTATGTTACTCTATATGTGAGACAAAGAAGTCAAAGCTACAGAGAAGACTACACTACGTGGGTTCGGGGCTCAGTTCCTTGCGTAGGAGCGAACTGAGCAGTGCCGGCAGGAATACATTTGCTTTCTGGAAAGAAAAGCCTCCGTGTCAGCTCCCTGTTTGCTGGCGGCTGAGACATTCTTGTGCCTGCTGTTTCCTTTCATCCCAACCCCTCAGGTGTTTCCTTCTTACTCTCAGGAAACCAGGCTTGCCTAGGTACTGCAGCTCAAGTCAGCAGTCCCGGTATGACTCCATTTTACCTGAGCTGAATACCTTTGGGCCTCAGTGTGTTGCTTCTGGTTTATTCTTGTTATGAATGAGAAGAATTCTTCCTTTGAGGAAAACCACGTGAAGAATACCTGCTTATAACCTTGGGTTTGGGGAAGGCAAGTCAGCTGGCAAGTTCACAAGGGGGCTTTCACATGCTAAGGAGTCCCAGACTGCTGCCTGGCTAGCTATTGTCAAGCTAGAGTTGATTTGCCCCCAGGCATAGCATTTAAATAAGGGCGATTAGTGGTTGCTGGAGAAACATTTTCCTCTGCCAGCCTCAAGTATTTGTCAAGGGGCTGTAGGTGACAAGGAACTTACATTTTGTTCGCTTGAAATGTTTATTTACTTTTGGAGAGAGAGGGGAGACAGGGAGACAGACAGAGAAAGGGAGTGTGTGGGAAACAAGAGAGAGAGAATGAGAGAGAGAGAGAGAGAGAGAGAGAGAGCAGCCATAGTTAGAGCCAGAGCCAGAGCAAGACAGAGGGAATAAGCACCAGAGAGGGGCAGAGAGTGAGGGAGACCCAGAATGTGAAGCAGGCTCTGAGGCTGCGCTCTCAGCACAGAGCCTCTCTGCTCTCTGGGGCTGGACACAGGCACTGTCACATCCTGACCTGAGTTCAAATTGGAGGCTTCAGGGACTCAGACACCCCAGGAAATGCTCTTTTCTCTGCCATTTCCTTCTTGCCTTTGTTCCTCACATCGCTAGGGAGGGCAGGCTGATCTGGGGCTCCAGGAGACTGAGCCTATAGGGTTCTGGAGATGAGGCCCATGGCTTTTCCTTGTCATTTCCTAAGATACTGTCAACTGATGGAGGCTCCATCAGTTTCAGCATTTGTCTTCTGTCCTCTCCTTGGCGCTTGGGCAGCCACGAGTGCCTGAGGAATGTCACACAGATCTCTCCTGGCGGTGGGGACTGGTAATGCTAGCTTGCGTGTGGCCCTCAGCTTTCCTTGTGCTCCCTCATCCAGCACATGGATGATTCCCAGTTAGGCAGCCCACGTGTGTTTGTTCATTCAGAAAAGAGCCAGCTTGCCAGATTGGGCCTCTGTCTTTGTTCTCAGAATTCTCCCATGCTCATCTGACATGAAGATCTTCTGCTTTCTGTGTACCCATTCGCATGCGCTTGCTCTGTTTGGAAGTCAGTCCCCACTGTGGGGAATTCGAGGCCACACCTAAGAGCAATGTCCCCTCATTCTGACTGAGGAGCTCGGCCAAGGCATCCTGACTCTGGCCTAGGGTGGGCAGAAAGGCCCTCGGGCCTTGCCTTTGAGAAATATTTGGACAAGAGAAAGACATAGGGCACTTGGAGGTGCCAGACCAAACGTTAGAGTGTTGGCAAAGCCAGAGAATCGGAAGGAAGCATTGTCAATTTCAGGGAGAAGAGCAACAGAGCTTGTCGGGTTCTTGGGAGTTTTCTCCTATTTTCTACTGAAATGAAAGCCTTGAAGCCGTGATGTCTCCATAGCTGATTCCTCCAGAGGTCTTGAGTCACAGTGAAACGTGGTAGGGCTCTCAGTCCCATAAGGAACGATCAGGGATTGGTGGCCGACTCCCTCTCCAGCCCGAGGCTCGCCTAGAGCAGTCCGTTTCTGATATCCCCAAAGAACCAGGAGCTCCCTGCTACTGACCTGGTGGGGCTGGGCATTCATGGTTCCCCAGTAGGCCTCCTTCCCCGGGCTGCTTGACAAGGCTTCGTATGGAAAAGCAAATGGTTCCCACACAGGGGTTTCGCTGCCAGAAGGAGTCAGTGCATTGCCTGCTCAAGGAATACTTCCACGGAGCCTGATTCCAAACACCGAAGTGTGAATCCCGTTCCGCCAAAACCACTGGTGACTGTCCACTGTAGGTCAGGGGAAGAAATGCACTCAGTGCCAGAAGCTTCTCATCCCTTTCTCAAGTCCCAATGGCAGAATTCTTGCTTGGCCAGCCCTGGGAAGCGCAGGGAAGGGTAGACCTTCTTTCCTTCCATCTCACAGATGGTTCCCCTAGGCACACTATGCCTCAGGCCCTGGTCGGCACCGAAAGGTCTCTTGAAAGAACGACTGCATCGGGTGCAGGTTCCAAACACTTGAGAACCAGCCGGGAGCAGGGACCGTTTGCCTCTCCATCAATGGCACATCTATTTCCTGATGGGCAGGACAGTCTTCCCTCTGTTTCTGGAGGAAGAATACAGACCTCCAGCAGAATGGCACTCTCAGGTGTGCAGGAGACCGTTTCGTGAAGGCCTGAGGCCCAAGCCCCTGGAACCCAGGGTGAAGCATTTATGGCCTCGAACATAAGACCTCGACTGCAGGGCTGCGAGCTGAAGAACTGAGGTTCAAGCCCTTGTCACCCCAGGTGGAGGAAAAATCACCGGAAAGAGAAGTCCTCGTTTGCAGAGCTGCAAGGCCAAGATGGGCCTTTTAAGTCTTTCTCCCCCAAGTCAATTTTGGGCTGGGGTCTCTTACATATATTTTGCTTCGAATGATTTCTTGGTGTGGATTGTCATGGAAAGAAAATCAGATCCTTTCTGATAGATGCTCCTAAAACTTCGAAGTATATTCCCTTTGGAATGGACGTTTGAAGAATGCTGCCTGACTCTCAGGGATGCGGTCATTGCGGCAGGTTTTGGGTGAAGACATTAAGAATGGTCAGTGGATAATTGATAATCTTAGGGAGCAACTTGAGAGCAAAACATGTTTTCCACGTAAACTTTGACTGTCGCCAGAGCCTTCATGAATATCCGTCTTCTTTGTGCTTACGCTCTCAACCCGTGATATTTACCAGAATGTGGCCATAGGTACGTTCTGACTGCATGTGAAGTGTTTATTCAGCCCTGAGCTATTGATTGTTGGAACATTCTATGGAATCTAAAACACAGATCATTCTTTGAAGTTTTATTGAATGCGTGGAATGTTTTCATTGGTTTTTTCCTAGGAACTTTGAGAAACTGGAGTGATTTCATCCTGTCAATCTTTACAAGATGTATACTTGGCGTGCTTAGAAAAAATGTATAAAAAGCCTGGGGAAGAATCACCTTCGGGCAGTCCTGATAAGAGGCTGTTTCCAAGAGACTGGCTCTGCATCTTCTCTCCCACCCAGACCAACCCTCACGCAGGTGAAACCCTGGACCAGCCGGATACCCTGAGAGAAGGAGCTGGTCTCCTCTCAGGGCAGACTCCGGCCCAGGTGTAGCCAATGGAGGTTTCCTTTGACGACAGTCCACAGGTGTTGTCACTTGCCAGACACTCAGCTTGCCGGGAGCTAGGAGGAGGCACTGAATTCTAACTGGAGCCCATTCTCTTCTGGAATCATGAACCTTGGTCCCCAGGGTGCCTCTTTGCATTTGATTGCTCTCTCCTCAGATTAGGTTCCACTTGGGAGCCATCCAGAGCAAGAGCCTCAGAGGAACATACCCTTTGGAAACTAGAACCTGCCAGGATCCAGGGGTCTGTGTCAGGTACACAGCCGGGTCCGAGCATTGGGGTGGCATACCCAGTCACTTCCTGAACCAATGGACAGCTCTCAGTGTCTGGTATCCCAGAGGATAGCAGGCCCCTCTGTCCCTGGGGCTTGGTGCTTAGTCAGCTCGGGTCGTTGCAGGCATGGGGAGCCAGCTGGCCTGTCTCCCCAGGCGCAGAGAGGTGCCTTCATCCTGCAGATTCGAGGGCTCATGCATTTGAACTCTGGAGAACGCTCAAAGGGTCTCTGAAGTGATGATTGGACCCGGTCGGGTTCTAACCACTTGAGCTTCAGCCAAGAGCCCCAAACAGCCAGAGCTGAATCACTGCTGCCCCTGCCCTCTAAGGGGAAAGGGCCAGAAACAGACCCAAAGCCAGGACTTTCCCTCTCTTTCTGAAGGAAGAACGCAGGCCACTTGGTCACAGGACCCCCGTGTAGCCTGTTAAGGGCTCCCTTCAAAAATCCCACAGGTGTTGCTTACACCTGAGGGGGCCAGCTTGCTAGGAGATGGCACTAGTCACTTCGTTTTCCATGTCATGTCTTTCGGATTCCTAGTGAAGCATTCTGGCCCTCGGCGAATCTACTTTCAGCCTATTTTCAAACGAGTTCCTCTCTGGGGTCCAGCCCATAGAGACTCTGAGAAGAAGATCCTCGGTGTTCCGCTGGGGATCGTATGCCAACATCGGGACTGTGTGACAGGTTCGGTGACAGGCACCCCGGTAAGTTGTTGTCAACCCCATGCAGGCATTCAGAAGCCTGGGGCATTGGAAGGGCCCAGCTTAGACTATGGCACTTAGCCTGGGCCCGACGGCTGGCAAGGGAGCTGACCTCCTTTCTCGGCTGAGGGGACATGCAATGATACATCCCCTTTCTGGATTGTTCCCATTCCCATTGGAAGGATTGTAGCTTGGCCGTCCTTAGGGCCACTGCCTTCCCATGTCTCGAGGTCTAAGTCTGTCCCCGTTTAGACTTAGGAAGCATGGAGCTGTCACTCACTATACCCGTGCCCAAGGATAGATTTTCCCACAGGCGTGTCCATGTGGCATGTGGCGGGCCCCAAGCAAGGCAGCCCAGCCTCTGCCATTGGCAGGACTTGCGCTTGCTCACACTTGGATTGACCCTGCATGTGTGGCCACGAGGTGCCAGCGGGACCACAGGCATTGGGGCTGGGTTCAGCTGACCACCACGAGGAGGTTTCTGGGTCAGGCGCCTAGGCGCGAACAGTCCTGCGCATCAAGGCAGTGCCTCGGCAAACTCAGTGCCTCAGCAAATCCGTTCCGTGGTCTCGGTATGGCCAGCATGCCTTTGGCCTCTGCAGTGTTGTCCTCCTTCAGCATACTCGACTGTAGCAACGGTGACGGTGCAGGCTGGCAGGACTAGGTCCACAACAGCCCCGAGCACAGTGGCAGAAGGCACGGACTGGCAGAGAGGGTGGAACCCATTGGGGCAGCACCTGGTGTTGGCCTCCTTAGCAGTTCACTCCTCTCGGCCCAGGATTGGACGACGCAAGTGCCCTCACCCGTGTGCCCTCACGTGGAATGGAAATGGGTGGTGAGATGTGTCAGAGAATGCCAGGAATCACCTAGAGGAAGGATGGACTGAGTCAACATGCTGGCCAGTGTGCAATATGTCTGCAAGAAATGCAGAGGGAACTACTAGAGCAGGGTCACCTTGTCCCTTCACATACCCTTCAGGTTGCACTGGTTTCCAAGAAAGAGATCTTGCCCTGAGCATCATTCACATACTGGAATATCTTCCCAACTGACTGTTATTCTTGTCTTTCAAGGGGCTCGAAACGAGAGAAACTCTGAGTATCTTCCATGGCCAAACGAAAACAACACAGGCCTGCTGGGGCCAGAAACCTGAGTTCTGGGGGACTCCTGCAGAGATGAACAAGCTTACAGGGAAAACTATCCTGCTGAAGAGCCAGGGGCTCTTTGCCCAACATATGCCACACTCACAACGAATGCAGCAGGATCCCCAGGGAAGAGCCCAGGCTACGACTGTACGATAAACACGCGGAGTGGACTCCAGGGAGGGCTCAGAGTGACAATGGAGCAAAGGGGGGGGGGAAGGGGTGGACAGAGGTCCAGAGTTCTGAATCAGGGATACGAATGACATAACGCAGAGAGTGACAAGACCCGCATGGCCTTGCCCAGCTCACACACTGCCTCGGGAACGAGAAACACCTATGGGCTTGGCAAACAGGGCCAACTCAAAGTTCCACCTGAAAGCCTTGTCACCTTGAGTCGGGTCCCCATCCCTTGTGTAACTTCTCTCATCTCTGAGAGGCCTGAGACACTGTCAACACAGCCATCAAATGGCAGGTGTCAGGTGGACTGCACTAGGTATGTAAAAGAACACACTGTACTGTCCATCCCTCGGTTTGGACAGGGTCATGTGTGCTGCAAACGTGTGTCCATCTTTCTTCCTGCTCCCACTTGCCAGAGAACAACATTTGGGAGGTCAAGGGTAAGGGACAGGGAGACTCAAAAAAGCAGCGTGCCTTACAAATTCACGCTGAAAAAGAGAAGAAATGGCCTCCCGAGCGTAGAATCCAATATTCTGGCCCTGCCTTCTAGACAGTGGATGTATATTGGGGCTCCTACACTCCCATTTCCAGGCTAAACCACATAAGTAGACTTCAAGGAGTTCTACAAAAATGATCACCAATGAAAATGCCTGAGCTCTTTGGGTTGTAGTCAAACAACGAACCAAGATGTCCGATGCCATCTATCAAACTTGCTTGGCCTTAGATTCCATGCTGGCTTCTGAGAGAAGTGTTTGTGGAAAATTTAACCTGAACACCTGCTGCCTAGGGAGAGATGATGAGGAAAACCTCACAGACGGGATCACAGATCAAAAAGAAAAGGGGGCTCATGTCCCAGTCCAGACCGGAAACAGGTGGAACACCGGAGACTTCTTTGGTGGACGGTTTTCAACTCTTGGAGGAATCAAAAGCCTCATGGGAATTCGATTCCTACATTTCAGAGGGTGCTTAATGTGAGCCTGCTGTGCTACCCTGCCTGTATGGTCTGCCTCCAGTCTCATTGTGAACAGAGTTTACAGAGAGAGATAGAAAAGAGGAAAAAAAGACGGCCACTCATGTAAAGTAGTGATAAAAGTACCGACCTCTAATGTGAGATGGTGCTCTTTGAGGCTAGACAGGGGACCTGAGCGTGAAAGGGGCGAATGTGGTAGGGTCCGCTCCCTAAAGGCAGGGGAAAAAAACCCTCAAGGCAACCTGGCTTCACGTATATGGGACAGCATCCCTCAGGACCTTGTAACGTGAGACCGCTTATTGAGACTGCATGTTCGTATGTTACTCTATATGTGAGACAAAGAAGTCAAAGCTACAGAGAAGACTACACTACGTGGGGTTCGGGGCTCAGTTCCTTGCGTAGGAGCGAACTGAGCAGTGCCGGCAGGAATACATTTGCTTTCTGGAAAGAAAAGCCTCCGTGTCAGCTCCCTGTTTGCTGGGCGGCTGAGACATTCTTGTGCCTGCTGTTTCCTTTCATCCCAACCCCTCAGGTGTTTCCTTCTTACTCTCAGGAAACCAGGCTTGCCTAGGTACTGCAGCTCAAGTCAGCAGTCCCGGTATGACTCCATTTTACCTGAGCTGAATACCTTTGGGCCTCAGTGTGTTGCTTCTGGTTTATTCTTGTTATGAATGAGAAGAATTCTTCCTTTGAGGAAAACCACGTGAAGAATACCTGCTTATAACCTTGGGTTTGGGGAAGGCAAGGTCAGCTGGCAAGTTCACAAGGGGGCTTTCACATGCTAAGGAGTCCCAGACTGCTGCCTGGCTAGCTATTGTCAAGCTAGAGTTGATTTGCCCCCAGGCATAGCATTTAAATAAGGGCGATTAGTGGTTGCTGGAGAAACATTTTCCTCTGCCAGCCTCAAGTATTTGTCAAGGGGCTGTAGGTGACAAGGAACTTACATTTTGTTCGCTTGAAATGTTTATTTACTTTTGGAGAGAGAGGGGAGACAGGGAGACAGACAGAGAAAGGGAGTGTGTGGGAAACAAGAGAGAGAGAATGAGAGAGAGAGAGAGAGAGAGAGAGAGAGCCCATAGTTAGAGCCAGAGCCAGAGCAAGACAGAGGGAATAAGCACCAGGAGAGGGGCAGAGAGTGAGGGAGACCCAGAATGTGAAGCAGGCTCTGAGGCTGCGCTCTCAGCACAGAGCCTCTCTGCTCTCTGGGGCTGGACACAGGCACTGTCACATCCTGACCTGAGTTCAAATTGGAGGCTTCAGGGACTCAGACACCCCAGGAAATGCTCTTTTCTCTGCCATTTCCTTCTTGCCTTTGTTCCTCACATCGCTAGGGAGGGCAGGCTGATCTGGGGGCTCCAGGAGACTGAGCCTATAGGGTTCTGGAGATGAGGCCCATGGCTTTTCCTTGTCATTTCCTAAGATACTGTCAACTGATGGAGGCTCCATCAGTTTCAGCATTTGTCTTCTGTCCTCTCCTTGGCGCTTGGGCAGCCACGAGTGCCTGAGGAATGTCACACAGATCTCTCCTGGCGGTGGGGACTGGTAATGCTAGCTTGCGTGTGGCCCTCAGCTTTCCTTGTGCTCCCTCATCCAGCACATGGATGATTCCCAGTTAGGCAGCCCACGTGTGTTTGTTCATTCAGAAAAGAGCCAGCTTGCCAGATTGGGCCTCTGTCTTTGTTCTCAGAATTCTCCCATGCTCATCGTGACATGAAGATCTTCTGCTTTCTGTGTACCCATTCGCATGCGCTTGCTCTGTTTGGAAGTCAGTCCCCACTGTGGGGAATTCGAGGCCACACCTAAGAGCAATGTCCCCTCATTCTGACTGAGGAGCTCGGCCAAGGCATCCTGACTCTGGCCTAGGGTGGGCAGAAAGGCCCTCGGGCCTTGCCTTTGAGAAATATTTGGACAAGAGAAAGACATAGGGCACTTGGAGGTGCCAGACGAAACGTTAGAGTGTTGGCAAAGCCAGAGAATCGGAAGGAAGCATTGTCAATTTCAGGGAGAAGAGCAACAGAGCTTGTCGGGTTCTTGGGAGTTTTCTCCTATTTTCTACTGAAATGAAAGCCTTGAAGCCGTGATGTCTCCATAGCTGATTCCTCCAGAGGTCTTGAGTCACAGTGAAACGTGGTAGGGCTCTCAGTCCCATAAGGAACGATCAGGGATTGGTGGCCGACTCCCTCTCCAGCCCGAGGCTCGCCTAGAGCAGTCCGTTTCTGATATCCCCAAAGAACCAGGAGCTCCCTGCTACTGACCTGGTGGGGCTGGGCATTCATGGTTCCCCAGTAGGCCTCCTTCCCCGGGCTGCTTGACAAGGCTTCGTATGGAAAAGCAAATGGTTCCCACACAGGGGTTTCGCTGCCAGAAGGAGTCAGTGCATTGCCTGCTCAAGGAATACTTCCACGGAGCCTGATTCCAAACACCGAAGTGTGAATCCCGTTCCGCCAAAACCACTGGTGACTGTCCACTGTAGGTCAGGGGAAGAAATGCACTCAGTGCCAGAAGCTTCTCATCCCTTTCTCAAGTCCCAATGGCAGAATTCTTGCTTGGCCAGCCCTGGGAAGCGCAGGGAAGGGTAGACCTTCTTTCCTTCCATCTCACAGATGGTTCCCCTAGGCACACTATGCCTCAGGCCCTGGTCGGCACCGAAAGGTCTCTTGAAAGAACGACTGCATCGGGTGCAGGTTCCAAACACTTGAGAACCAGCCGGGAGCAGGGACCGTTTGCCTCTCCATCAATGGCACATCTATTTCCTGATGGGCAGGACAGTCTTCCCTCTGTTTCTGGAGGAAGAATACAGACCTCCAGCAGAATGGCACTCTCAGGTGTGCAGGAGACCGTTTCGTGAAGGCCTGAGGCCCAAGCCCCTGGAACCCAGGGTGAAGCATTTATGGCCTCGAACATAAGACCTCGACTGCAGGGCTGCGAGCTGAAGAACTGAGGTTCAAGCCCTTGTCACCCCAGGTGGAGGAAAAATCACCGGAAAGAGAAGTCCTTGTTTGCAGAGCTGCAAGGCCAAGATGGGCCTTTTAAGTCTTTCTCCCCCAAGTCAATTTTGGGCTGGGGTCTCTTACATATATTTTGCTTCGAATGATTTCTTGGTGTGGATTGTCATGGAAAGAAAATCAGATCCTTTCTGATAGATGCTCCTAAAACTTCGAAGTATATTCCCTTTGGAATGGACGTTTGAAGAATGCTGCCTGACTCTCAGGGATGCGGTCATTGCGGCAGGTTTTGGGTGAAGACATTAAGAATGGTCAGTGGATAATTGATAATCTTAGGGAGCAACTTGAGAGCAAAACATGTTTTCCACGTAAACTTTTGACTGTCGCCAGAGCCTTCATGAATATCCGTCTTCTTTGTGCTTACGCTCTGAACCCGTGATATTTACCAGAATGTGGCCATAGGTACGTTCTGACTGCATGTGAAGTGTTTATTCAGCCTGAGCTATTGATTGTTGGAACATTCTATGGAATCTAAAACACAGATCATTCTTTGAAGTTTTATTGAATGCGTGGAATGTTTTCATTGGTTTTTTCCTAGGAACTTTGAGAAACTGGAGTGATTTCATCCTGTCAATCTTTACAAGATGTATACTTGGCGTGCTTAGAAAAAATGTATAAAAAGCCTGGGGGAAGAATCAACTTCGGGCAGTCCTGATAAGAGGCTGTTTCCAAGAGACTGGCTCTGCATCTTCTCTCCCACCCAGACCAACCCTCACGCAGGTGAAACCCTGGACCAGCCGGATACCCTGAGAGAAGGAGCTGGTCTCCTCTCAGGGCAGACTCCGGCCCAGGTGTAGCCAATGGAGGTTTCCTTTGACGACAGTCCACAGGTGTTGTCACTTGCCAGACACTCAGCTTGCCGGGAGCTAGGAGGAGGCACTGAATTCTAACTGGAGCCCATTCTCTTCTGGAATCATGAACCTTGGTCCCCAGGGTGCCTCTTTGCATTTGATTGCTCTCTCCTCAGATTAGGTTCCACTTGGGAGCCATCCAGAGCAAGAGCCTCAGAGGAACATACCCTTTGGAAACTAGAACCTGCCAGGATCCAGGGGTCTGTGTCAGGTACACAGCCGGGTCCGAGCATTGGGGTGGCATACCCAGTCACTTCCTGAACCAATGGACAGCTCTCAGTGTCTGGTATCCCAGAGGATAGCAGGCCCCTCTGTCCCTGGGGCTTGGTGCTTAGTCAGCTCGGGTCGTTGCAGGCATGGGGAGCCAGCTGGCCTGTCTCCCCAGGCGCAGAGAGGTGCCTTCATACTGCAGATTCGAGGGCTCATGCATTTGAACTCTGGAGAACGCTCAAAGGGTCTCTGAAGTGATGATTGGACCCGGTCGGGTTCTAACCACTTGAGCTTCAGCCAAGAGCCCCAAACAGCCAGAGCTGAATCACTGCTGCCCCTGCCCTCTAAGGGGAAAGGGCCAGAAACAGACCCAAAGCCAGGACTTTCCCTCTCTTTCTGAAGGAAGAACGCAGGCCACTTGGTCACAGGACCCCCGTGTAGCCTGTTAAGGGCTCCCTTCAAAAATCCCACAGGTGTTGCTTACACCTGAGGGGGCCAGCTTGCTAGGAGATGGCACTAGTCACTTCGTTTTCCATGTCATGTCTTTCGGATTCCTAGTGAAGCATTCTGGCCCTCGGCGAATCTACTTTCAGCCTATTTTCAAACGAGTTCCTCTCTGGGGTCCAGCCCATAGAGACTCTGAGAAGAAGATCCTCGGTGTTCCGCTGGGGATCGTATGCCAACATCGGGACTGTGTGACAGGTTCGGTGACAGGCACCCCGGTAAGTTGTTGTCAACCCCATGCAGGCATTCAGAAGCCTGGGGCATTGGAAGGGCCCAGCTTAGACTATGGCACTTAGCCTGGGCCCGACGGCTGGCAAGGGAGCTGACCTCCTTTCTCGGCTGAGGGGACATGCAATGATACATCCCCTTTCCGGATTGTTCCCATTCCCATTGGAAGGATTGTAGCTTGGCCGTCCTTAGGGCCACTGCCTTCCCATGTCTCGAGGTCTAAGTCTGTCCCCGTTTAGACTTAGGAAGCATGGAGCTGTCACTCACTATACCCGTGCCCAAGGATAGATTTTCCCACAGGCGTGTCCATGTTGCATGTGGCGGGCCCCAAGCAAGGCAGCCCAGCCTCTGCCATTGGCAGGACTTGCGCTTGCTCACACTTGGATTGACCCTGCATGTGTGGCCACGAGGTGCCAGCGGGACCACAGGCATTGGGGCTGGGTTCAGCTGACCACCACGAGGAGGTTTCTGGGTCAGGCGCCTAGGCGCGAACAGTCCTGCGCATCAAGGCAGTGCCTCGGCAAACTCAGTGCCTCAGCAAATCCGTTCCGTGGTCTCGGTATGGCCAGCATGCCTTTGGCCTCTGCAGTGTTGTCCTCCTTCAGCATACTCGACTGTAGCAACGGTGACGGTGCAGGCTGGCAGGACTAGGTCCACAACAGCCCCGAGCACAGTGGCAGAAGGCACGGACTGGCAGAGAGGGTGGAACCCATTGGGGCAGCACCTGGTGTTGGCCTCCTTAGCAGTTCACTCCTCTCGGCCCAGGATTGGACGACGCAAGTGCCCTCACCCGTGTGCCCTCACGTGGAATGGAAATGGGTGGTGAGATGTGTCAGAGAATGCCAGGAATCACCTAGAGGAAGGATGGACTGAGTCAACATGCTGGCCAGTGTGCAATATGTCTGCAAGAAATGCAGAGGGAACTACTAGAGCAGGGTCACCTTGTCCCTTCACATACCCTTCAGGTTGCACTGGTTTCCAAGAAAGAGATCTTGCCCTGAGCATCATTCACATACTGGAATATCTTCCCAACTGACTGTTATTCTTGTCTTTCAAGGGGCTCGAAACGAGAGAAACTCTGAGTATCTTCCATGGCCAAACGAAAACAACACAGGCCTGCTGGGGCCAGAAACCTGAGTTCTGGGGGACTCCTGCAGAGATGAACAAGCTTACAGGGAAAACTATCCTGCTGAAGAGCCAGGGGCTCTTTGCCCAACATATGCCACACTCACAACGAATGCAGCAGGATCCCCAGGGAAGAGCCCAGGCTACGACTGTACGATAAACACGCGGAGTGGACTCCAGGGAGGGCTCAGAGTGACAATGGAGCAAAGGGGGGGGGGAAGGGGTGGACAGAGGTCCAGAGTTCTGAATCAGGGATACGAATGACATAACGCAGAGAGTGACAAGACCCGCATGGCCTTGCCCAGCTCACACACTGCCTCGGGAACGAGAAACACCTATGGGCTTGGCAAACAGGGCCAACTCAAAGTTCCACCTGAAAGCCTTGTCACCTTGAGTCGGGTCCCCATCCCTTGTGTAACTTCTCTCATCTCTGAGAGGCCTGAGACACTGTCAACACAGCCATCAAATGGCAGGTGTCAGGTGGACTGCACTAGGTATGTAAAAGAACACACTGTACTGTCCATCCCTCGGTTTGGACAGGGTCATGTGTGCTGCAAACGTGTGTCCATCTTTCTTCCTGCTCCCACTTGCCAGAGAACAACATTTGGGAGGTCAAGGGTAAGGGACAGGGAGACTCAAAAAAGCAGCGTGCCTTACAAATTCACGCTGAAAAAGAGAAGAAATGGCCTCCCGAGCGTAGAATCCAATATTCTGGCCCTGCCTTCTAGACAGTGGATGTATATTGGGGCTCCTACACTCCCATTTCCAGGCTAAACCACATAAGTAGACTTCAAGGAGTTCTACAAAAATGATCACCAATGAAAATGCCTGAGCTCTTTGGGTTGTAGTCAAACAACGAACCAAGATGTCCGATGCCATCTATCAAACTTGCTTGGCCTTAGATTCCATGCTGGCTTCTGAGAGAAGTGTTTGTGGAAAATTTAACCTGAACACCTGCTGCCTAGGGAGAGATGATGAGGAAAACCTCACAGACGGGATCACAGATCAAAAAGAAAAGGGGGCTCATGTCCCAGTCCAGACCGGAAACAGGTGGAACACCGGAGACTTCTTTGGTGGACGGTTTTCAACTCTTGGAGGAATCAAAAGCCTCATGGGAATTCGATTCCTACATTTCAGAGGGTGCTTAATGTGAGCCTGCTGTGCTACCCTGCCTGTATGGTCTGCCTCCAGTCTCATTGTGAACAGAGTTTACAGAGAGAGATAGAAAAGAGGAAAAAAAGACGGCCACTCATGTAAAGTAGTGATAAAAGTACCGACCTCTAATGTGAGATGGTGCTCTTTGAGGCTAGACAGGGGACCTGAGCGTGAAAGGGGCGAATGTGGTAGGGTCCGCTCCCTAAAGGCAGGGGAAAAAAACCCTCAAGGCAACCTGGCTTCACGTATATGGGACAGCATCCCTCAGGACCTTGTAACGTGAGACCGCTTATTGAGACTGCATGTTCGTATGTTACTCTCTATGTGAGACAAAGAAGTCAAAGCTACAGAGAAGACTACACTACGTGGGGTTCGGGGCTCAGTTCCTTGCGTAGGAGCGAACTGAGCAGTGCCGGCAGGAATACATTTGCTTTCTGGAAAGAAAAGCCTCCGTGTCAGCTCCCTGTTTGCTGGGCGGCTGAGACATTCTTGTGCCTGCTGTTTCCTTTCATCCCAACCCCTCAGGTGTTTCCTTCTTACTCTCAGGAAACCAGGCTTGCCTAGGTACTGCAGCTCAAGTCAGCAGTCCCGGTATGACTCCATTTTACCTGAGCTGAATACCTTTGGGCCTCAGTGTGTTGCTTCTGGTTTATTCTTGTTATGAATGAGAAGAATTCTTACTTTGAGGAAAACCACGTGAAGAATACCTGCTTATAACCTTGGGTTTGGGGAAGGCAAGGTCAGCTGGCAAGTTCACAAGGGGGCTTTCACATGCTAAGGAGTCCCAGACTGCTGCCTGGCTAGCTATTGTCAAGCTAGAGTTGATTTGCCCCCAGGCATAGCATTTAAATAAGGGCAATTAGTGGTTGCTGGAGAAACATTTTCCTCTGCCAGCCTCAAGTATTTGTCAAGGGGCTGTAGGTGACAAGGAACTTACATTTTGTTCGCTTGAAATGTTTATTTACTTTTGGAGAGAGAGGGGAGACAGGGAGACAGACAGAGAAAGGGAGTGTGTGGGAAACAAGAGAGAGAGAATGAGAGAGAGAGAGAGAGAGAGAGAGAGAGCAGCCATAGTTAGAGCCAGAGCCAGAGCAAGACAGAGGGAATAAGCACCAGGAGAGGGGCAGAGAGTGAGGGAGACCCAGAATGTGAAGCAGGCTCTGAGGCTGCGCTCTCAGCACAGAGCCTCTCTGCTCTCTGGGGCTGGACACAGGCACTGTCACATCCTGACCTGAGTTCAAATTGGAGGCTTCAGGGACTCAGACACCCCAGGAAATGCTCTTTTCTCTGCCATTTCCTTCTTGCCTTTGTTCCTCACATCGCTAGGGAGGGCAGGCTGATCTGGGGGCTCCAGGAGACTGAGCCTATAGGGTTCTGGAGATGAGGCCCATGGCTTTTCCTTGTCATTTCCTAAGATACTGTCAACTGATGGAGGCTCCATCAGTTTCAGCATTTGTCTTCTGTCCTCTCCTTGGCGCCTGGGCAGCCACGAGTGCCTGAGGAATGTCACACAGATCTCTCCTGGCGGTGGGGACTGGTAATGCTAGCTTGCGTGTGGCCCTCAGCTTTCCTTGTGCTCCCTCATCCAGCACATGGATGATTCCCAGTTAGGCAGCCCACGTGTGTTTGTTCATTCAGAAAAGAGCCAGCTTGCCAGATTGGGCCTCTGTCTTTGTTCTCAGAATTCTCCCATGCTCATGTGACATGAAGATCTTCTGCTTTCTGTGTACCCATTCGCATGCGCTTGCTCTGTTTGGAAGTCAGTCCCCACTGTGGGGAATTCGAGGCCACACCTAAGAGCAATGTCCCCTCATTCTGACTGAGGAGCTCGGCCAAGGCATCCTGACTCTGGCCTAGGGTGGGCAGAAAGGCCCTCGGGCCTTGCCTTTGAGAAATATTTGGACAAGAGAAAGACATAGGGCACTTGGAGGTGCCAGACCAAACGTTAGAGTGTTGGCAAAGCCAGAGAATCGGAAGGAAGCATTGTCAATTTCAGGGAGAAGAGCAACAGAGCTTGTCGGGTTCTTGGGAGTTTTCTCCTATTTTCTACTGAAATGAAAGCCTTGAAGCCGTGATGTCTCCATAGCTGATTCCTCCAGAGGTCTTGAGTCACAGTGAAACGTGGTAGGGCTCTCAGTCCCATAAGGAACGATCAGGGATTGGTGGCCGACTCCCTCTCCAGCCCGAGGCTCGCCTAGAGCAGTCCGTTTCTGATATCCCCAAAGAACCAGGAGCTCCCTGCTACTGACCTGGTGGGGCTGGGCATTCATGGTTCCCCAGTAGGCCTCCTTCCCCGGGCTGCTTGACAAGGCTTCGTATGGAAAAGCAAATGGTTCCCACACAGGGGTTTCGCTGCCAGAAGGAGTCAGTGCATTGCCTGCTCAAGGAATACTTCCACGGAGCCTGATTCCAAACACCGAAGTGTGAATCCCGTTCCGCCAAAACCACTGGTGACTGTCCACTGTAGGTCAGGGGAAGAAATGCACTCAGTGCCAGAAGCTTCTCATCCCTTTCTCAAGTCCCAATGGCAGAATTCTTGCTTGGCCAGCCCTGGGAAGCGCAGGGAAGGGTAGACCTTCTTTCCTTCCATCTCACAGATGGTTCCCCTAGGCACACTATGCCTCAGGCCCTGGTCGGCACCGAAAGGTCTCTTGAAAGAACGACTGCATCGGGTGCAGGTTCCAAACACTTGAGAACCAGCCGGGAGCAGGGACCGTTTGCCTCTCCATCAATGGCACATCTATTTCCTGATGGGCAGGACAGTCTTCCCTCTGTTTCTGGAGGAAGAATACAGACCTCCAGCAGAATGGCACTCTCAGGTGTGCAGGAGACCGTTTCGTGAAGGCCTGAGGCCCAAGCCCCTGGAACCCAGGGTGAAGCATTTATGGCCTCGAACATAAGACCTCGACTGCAGGGCTGCGAGCTGAAGAACTGAGGTTCAAGCCCTTGTCACCCCAGGTGGAGGAAAAATCACCGGAAAGAGAAGTCCTCGTTTGCAGAGCTGCAAGGCCAAGATGGGCCTTTTAAGTCTTTCTCCCCCAAGTCAATTTTGGGCTGGGGTCTCTTACATATATTTTGCTTCGAATGATTTCTTGGTGTGGATTGTCATGGAAAGAAAATCAGATCCTTTCTGATAGATGCTCCTAAAACTTCGAAGTATATTCCCTTTTGAATGGACGTTTGAAGAATGCTGCCTGACTCTCAGGGATGCGGTCATTGCGGCAGGTTTTGGGTGAAGACATTAAGAATGGTCAGTGGATAATTGATAATCTTAGGGAGCAACTTGAGAGCAAAACATGTTTTCCACGTAAACTTTGACTGTCGCCAGAGCCTTCATGAATATCCGTCTTCTTTGTGCTTACGCTCTGAACCCGTGATATTTACCAGAATGTGGCCATAGGTACGTTCTGACTGCATGTGAAGTGTTTATTCAGCCTGAGCTATTGATTGTTGGAACATTCTATGGAATCTAAAACACAGATCATTCTTTGAAGTTTTATTGAATGCGTGGAATGTTTTCATTGGTTTTTTCCTAGGAACTTTGAGAAACTGGAGTGATTTCATCCTGTCAATCTTTACAAGATGTATACTTGGCGTGCTTAGAAAAAATGTATAAAAAGCCTGGGGGAAGAATCAACTTCGGGCAGTCCTGATAAGAGGCTGTTTCCAAGAGACTGGCTCTGCATCTTCTCTCCCACCCAGACCAACCCTCACGCAGGTGAAACCCTGGACCAGCCGGATACCCTGAGAGAAGGAGCTGGTCTCCTCTCAGGGCAGACTCCGGCCCAGGTGTAGCCAATGGAGGTTTCCTTTGACGACAGTCCACAGGTGTTGTCACTTGCCAGACACTCAGCTTGCCGGGAGCTAGGAGGAGGCACTGAATTCTAACTGGAGCCCATTCTCTTCTGGAATCATGAACCTTGGTCCCCAGGGTGCCTCTTTGCATTGGATTGCTCTCTCCTCAGATTAGGTTCCACTTGGGAGCCATCCAGAGCAAGAGCCTCAGAGGAACATACCCTTTGGAAACTAGAACCTGCCAGGATCCAGGGGTCTGTGTCAGGTACACAGCCGGGTCCGAGCATTGGGGTGGCATACCCAGTCACTTCCTGAACCAATGGACAGCTCTCAGTGTCTGGTATCCCAGAGGATAGCAGGCCCCTCTGTCCCTGGGGCTTGGTGCTTAGTCAGCTCGGGTCGTTGCAGGCATGGGGAGCCAGCTGGCCTGTCTCCCCAGGCGCAGAGAGGTGCCTTCATCCTGCAGATTCGAGGGCTCATGCATTTGAACTCTGGAGAACGCTCAAAGGGTCTCTGAAGTGATGATTGGACCCGGTCGGGTTCTAACCACTTGAGCTTCAGCCAAGAGCCCCAAACAGCCAGAGCTGAATCACTGCTGCCCCTGCCCTCTAAGGGGAAAGGGCCAGAAACAGACCCAAAGCCAGGACTTTCCCTCTCTTTCTGAAGGAAGAACGCAGGCCACTTGGTCACAGGACCCCCGTGTAGCCTGTTAAGGGCTCCCTTCAAAAATCCCACAGGTGTTGCTTACACCTGAGGGGGCCAGCTTGCTAGGAGATGGCACTAGTCACTTCGTTTTCCATGTCATGTCTTTCGGATTCCTAGTGAAGCATTCTGGCCCTCGGCGAATCTACTTTCAGCCTATTTTCAAACGAGTTCCTCTCTGGGGTCCAGCCCATAGAGACTCTGAGAAGAAGATCCTCGGTGTTCCGCTGGGGATCGTATGCCAACATCGGGACTGTGTGACAGGTTCGGTGACAGGCACCCCGGTAAGTTGTTGTCAACCCCATGCAGGCATTCAGAAGCCTGGGGCATTGGAAGGGCCCAGCTTAGACTATGGCACTTAGCCTGGGCCCGACGGCTGGCAAGGGAGCTGACCTCCTTTCTCGGCTGAGGGGACATGCAATGATACATCCCCTTTCCGGATTGTTCCCATTCCCATTGGAAGGATTGTAGCTTGGCCGTCCTTAGGGCCACTGCCTTCCCATGTCTCGAGGTCTAAGTCTGTCCCCGTTTAGACTTAGGAAGCATGGAGCTGTCACTCACTATACCCGTGCCCAAGGATAGATTTTCCCACAGGCGTGTCCATGTGGCATGTGGCGGGCCCCAAGCAAGGCAGCCCAGCCTCTGCCATTGGCAGGACTTGCGCTTGCTCACACTTGGATTGACCCTGCATGTGTGGCCACGAGGTGCCAGCGGGACCACAGGCATTGGGGCTGGGTTCAGCTGACCACCACGAGGAGGTTTCTGGGTCAGGCGCCTAGGCGCGAACAGTCCTGCGCATCAAGGCAGTGCCTCGGCAAACTCAGTGCCTCAGCAAATCCGTTCCGTGGTCTCGGTATGGCCAGCATGCCTTTGGCCTCTGCAGTGTTGTCCTCCTTCAGCATACTCGACTGTAGCAACGGTGACGGTGCAGGCTGGCAGGACTAGGTCCACAACAGCCCCGAGCACAGTGGCAGAAGGCACGGACTGGCAGAGAGGGTGGAACCCATTGGGGCAGCACCTGGTGTTGGCCTCCTTAGCAGTTCACTCCTCTCGGCCCAGGATTGGACGACGCAAGTGCCCTCACCCGTGTGCCCTCACGTGGAATGGAAATGGGTGGTGAGATGTGTCAGAGAATGCCAGGAATCACCTAGAGGAAGGATGGACTGAGTCAACATGCTGGCCAGTGTGCAATATGTCTGCAAGAAATGCAGAGGGAACTACTAGAGCAGGGTCACCTTGTCCCTTCACATACCCTTCAGGTTGCACTGGTTTCCAAGAAAGAGATCTTGCCCTGAGCATCATTCACATACTGGAATATCTTCCCAACTGACTGTTATTCTTGTCTTTCAAGGGGCTCGAAACGAGAGAAACTCTGAGTATCTTCCATGGCCAAACGAAAACAACACAGGCCTGCTGGGGCCAGAAACCTGAGTTCTGGGGGACTCCTGCAGAGATGAACAAGCTTACAGGGAAAACTATCCTGCTGAAGAGCCAGGGGCTCTTTGCCCAACATATGCCACACTCACAACGAATGCAGCAGGATCCCCAGGGAAGAGCCCAGGCTACGACTGTACGATAAACACGCGGAGTGGACTCCAGGGAGGGCTCAGAGTGACAATGGAGCAAAGGGGGGGGGGAAGGGGTGGACAGAGGTCCAGAGTTCTGAATCAGGGATACGAATGACATAACGCAGAGAGTGACAAGACCCGCATGGCCTTGCCCAGCTCACACACTGCCTCGGGAACGAGAAACACCTATGGGCTTGGCAAACAGGGCCAACTCAAAGTTCCACCTGAAAGCCTTGTCACCTTGAGTCGGGTCCCCATCCCTTGTGTAACTTCTCTCATCTCTGAGAGGCCTGAGACACTGTCAACACAGCCATCAAATGGCAGGTGTCAGGTGGACGGCACTAGGTATGTAAAAGAACACACTGTACTGTCCATCCCTCGGTTTGGACAGGGTCATGTGTGCTGCAAACGTGTGTCCATCTTTCTTCCTGCTCCCACTTGCCAGAGAACAACATTTGGGAGGTCAAGGGTAAGGGACAGGGAGACTCAAAAAAGCAGCGTGCCTTACAAATTCACGCTGAAAAAGAGAAGAAATGGCCTCCCGAGCGTAGAATCCAATATTCTGGCCCTGCCTTCTAGACAGTGGATGTATATTGGGGCTCCTACACTCCCATTTCCAGGCTAAACCACATAAGTAGACTTCAAGGAGTTCTACAAAAATGATCACCAATGAAAATGCCTGAGCTCTTTGGGTTGTAGTCAAACAACGAACCAAGATGTCCGATGCCATCTATCAAACTTGCTTGGCCTTAGATTCCATGCTGGCTTCTGAGAGAAGTGTTTGTGGAAAATTTAACCTGAACACCTGCTGCCTAGGGAGAGATGATGAGGAAAACCTCACAGACGGGATCACAGATCAAAAAGAAAAGGGGGCTCATGTCCCAGTCCAGACCGGAAACAGGTGGAACACCGGAGACTTCTTTGGTGGACGGTTTTCAACTCTTGGAGGAATCAAAAGCCTCATGGGAATTCGATTCCTACATTTCAGAGGGTGCTTAATGTGAGCCTGCTGTGCTACCCTGCCTGTATGGTCTGCCTCCAGTCTCATTGTGAACAGAGTTTACAGAGAGAGATAGAAAAGAGGAAAAAAAGACGGCCACTCATGTAAAGTAGTGATAAAAGTACCGACCTCTAATGTGAGATGGTGCTCTTTGAGGCTAGACAGGGGACCTGAGCGTGAAAGGGGCGAATGTGGTAGGGTCCGCTCCCTAAAGGCAGGGGAAAAAAACCCTCAAGGCAACCTGGCTTCACGTATATGGGACAGCATCCCTCAGGACCTTGTAACGTGAGACCGCTTATTGAGACTGCATGTTCGTATGTTACTCTATATGTGAGACAAAGAAGTCAAAGCTACAGAGAAGACTACACTACGTGGGGTTCGGGGCTCAGTTCCTTGCGTAGGAGCGAACTGAGCAGTGCCGGCAGGAATACATTTGCTTTCTGGAAAGAAAAGCCTCCGTGTCAGCTCCCTGTTTGCTGGGCGGCTGAGACATTCTTGTGCCTGCTGTTTCCTTTCATCCCAACCCCTCAGGTGTTTCCTTCTTACTCTCAGGAAACCAGGCTTGCCTAGGTACTGCAGCTCAAGTCAGCAGTCCCGGTATGACTCCATTTTACCTGAGCTGAATACCTTTGGGCCTCAGTGTGTTGCTTCTGGTTTATTCTTGTTATGAATGAGAAGAATTCTTACTTTGAGGAAAACCACGTGAAGAATACCTGCTTATAACCTTGGGTTTGGGGAAGGCAAGGTCAGCTGGCAAGTTCACAAGGGGGCTTTCACATGCTAAGGAGTCCCAGACTGCTGCCTGGCTAGCTATTGTCAAGCTAGAGTTGATTTGCCCCCAGGCATAGCATTTAAATAAGGGCAATTAGTGGTTGCTGGAGAAACATTTTCCTCTGCCAGCCTCAAGTATTTGTCAAGGGGCTGTAGGTGACAAGGAACTTACATTTTGTTCGCTTGAAATGTTTATTTACTTTTGGAGAGAGAGGGGAGACAGGGAGACAGACAGAGAAAGGGAGTGTGTGGGAAACAAGAGAGAGAGAATGAGAGAGAGAGAGAGAGAGAGAGAGAGAGCAGCCATAGTTAGAGCCAGAGCCAGAGCAAGACAGAGGGAATAAGCACCAGGAGAGGGGCAGAGAGTGAGGGAGACCCAGAATGTGAAGCAGGCTCTGAGGCTGCGCTCTCAGCACAGAGCCTCTCTGCTCTCTGGGGCTGGACACAGGCACTGTCACATCCTGACCTGAGTTCAAATTGGAGGCTTCAGGGACTCAGACACCCCAGGAAATGCTCTTTTCTCTGCCATTTCCTTCTTGCCTTGGTTCCTCACATCGCTAGGGAGGGCAGGCTGATCTGGGGGCTCCAGGAGACTGAGCCTATAGGGTTCTGGAGATGAGGCCCATGGCTTTTCCTTGTCATTTCCTAAGATACTGTCAACTGATGGAGGCTCCATCAGTTTCAGCATTTGTCTTCTGTCCTCTCCTTGGCGCTGGGCAGCCACGAGTGCCTGAGGAATGTCACACAGATCTCTCCTGGCGGTGGGGACTGGTAATGCTAGCTTGCGTGTGGCCCTCAGCTTTCCTTGTGCTCCCTCATCCAGCACATGGATGATTCCCAGTTAGGCAGCCCACGTGTGTTTGTTCATTCAGAAAAGAGCCAGCTTGCCAGATTGGGCCTCTGTCTTTGTTCTCAGAATTCTCCCATGCTCATGTGACATGAAGATCTTCTGCTTTCTGTGTACCCATTCGCATGCGCTTGCTCTGTTTGGAAGTCAGTCCCCACTGTGGGGAATTCGAGGCCACACCTAAGAGCAATGTCCCCTCATTCTGACTGAGGAGCTCGGCCAAGGCATCCTGACTCTGGCCTAGGGTGGGCAGAAAGGCCCTCGGGCCTTGCCTTTGAGAAATATTTGGACAAGAGAAAGACATAGGGCACTTGGAGGTGCCAGACCAAACGTTAGAGTGTTGGCAAAGCCAGAGAATCGGAAGGAAGCATTGTCAATTTCAGGGAGAAGAGCAACAGAGCTTGTCGGGTTCTTGGGAGTTTTCTCCTATTTTCTACTGAAATGAAAGCCTTGAAGCCGTGATGTCTCCATAGCTGATTCCTCCAGAGGTCTTGAGTCACAGTGAAACGTGGTAGGGCTCTCAGTCCCATAAGGAACGATCAGGGATTGGTGGCCGACTCCCTCTCCAGCCCGAGGCTCGCCTAGAGCAGTCCGTTTCTGATATCCCCAAAGAACCAGGAGCTCCCTGCTACTGACCTGGTGGGGCTGGGCATTCATGGTTCCCCAGTAGGCCTCCTTCCCCGGGCTGCTTGACAAGGCTTCGTATGGAAAAGCAAATGGTTCCCACACAGGGGTTTCGCTGCCAGAAGGAGTCAGTGCATTGCCTGCTCAAGGAATACTTCCACGGAGCCTGATTCCAAACACCGAAGTGTGAATCCCGTTCCGCCAAAACCACTGGTGACTGTCCACTGTAGGTCAGGGGAAGAAATGCACTCAGTGCCAGAAGCTTCTCATCCCTTTCTCAAGTCCCAATGGCAGAATTCTTGCTTGGCCAGCCCTGGGAAGCGCAGGGAAGGGTAGACCTTCTTTCCTTCCATCTCACAGATGGTTCCCCTAGGCACACTATGCCTCAGGCCCTGGTCGGCACCGAAAGGTCTCTTGAAAGAACGACTGCATCGGGTGCAGGTTCCAAACACTTGAGAACCAGCCGGGAGCAGGGACCGTTTGCCTCTCCATCAATGGCACATCTATTTCCTGATGGGCAGGACAGTCTTCCCTCTGTTTCTGGAGGAAGAATACAGACCTCCAGCAGAATGGCACTCTCAGGTGTGCAGGAGACCGTTTCGTGAAGGCCTGAGGCCCAAGCCCCTGGAACCCAGGGTGAAGCATTTATGGCCTCGAACATAAGACCTCGACTGCAGGGCTGCGAGCTGAAGAACTGAGGTTCAAGCCCTTGTCACCCCAGGTGGAGGAAAAATCACCGGAAAGAGAAGTCCTCGTTTGCAGAGCTGCAAGGCCAAGATGGGCCTTTTAAGTCTTTCTCCCCCAAGTCAATTTTGGGCTGGGGTCTCTTACATATATTTTGCTTCGAATGATTTCTTGGTGTGGATTGTCATGGAAAGAAAATCAGATCCTTTCTGATAGATGCTCCTAAACCTTCGAAGTATATTCCCTTTTGAATGGACGTTTGAAGAATGCTGCCTGACTCTCAGGGATGCGGTCATTGCGGCAGGTTTTGGGTGAAGACATTAAGAATGGTCAGTGGATAATTGATAATGTTAGGGAGCAACTTGAGAGCAAAACATGTTTTCCACGGAAACTTTTGACTGTCGCCAGAGCCTTCATGAATATCCGTCTTCTTTGTGCTTACGCTCTGAACCCGTGATATTTACCAGAATGTGGCCATAGGTACGTTCTGACTGCATGTGAAGTGTTTATTCAGCCTGAGCTATTGATTGTTGGAACATTCTATGGAATCTAAAACACAGATCATCTTTGAAGTTTTATTGAATGCGTGGAATGTTTTCATTGGTTTTTTCCTAGGAACTTTGAGAAACTGGAGTGATTTCATCCTGTCAATCTTTACAAGATGTATACTTGGCGTGCTTAGAAAAAATGTATAAAAAGCCTGGGGGAAGAATCAACTTCGGGCAGTCCTGATAAGAGGCTGTTTCCAAGAGACTGGCTCTGCATCTTCTCTCCCACCCAGACCAACCCTCACGCAGGTGAAACCCTGGACCAGCCGGATACCCTGAGAGAAGGAGCTGGTCTCCTCTCAGGGCAGACTCCGGCCCAGGTGTAGCCAATGGAGGTTTCCTTTGACGACAGTCCACAGGTGTTGTCACTTGCCAGACACTCAGCTTGCCGGGAGCTAGGAGGAGGCACTGAATTCTAACTGGAGCCCATTCTCTTCTGGAATCATGAACCTTGGTCCCCAGGGTGCCTCTTTGCATTTGATTGCTCTCTCCTCAGATTAGGTTCCACTTGGGAGCCATCCAGAGCAAGAGCCTCAGAGGAACATACCCTTTGGAAACTAGAACCTGCCAGGATCCAGGGGTCTGTGTCAGGTACACAGCCGGGTCCGAGCATTGGGGTGGCATACCCAGTCACTTCCTGAACCAATGGACAGCTCTCAGTGTCTGGTATCCCAGAGGATAGCAGGCCCCTCTGTCCCTGGGGCTTGGTGCTTAGTCAGCTCGGGTCGTTGCAGGCATGGGGAGCCAGCTGGCCTGTCTCCCCAGGCGGAGAGAGGTGCCTTCATCCTGCAGATTCGAGGGCTCATGCATTTGAACTCTGGAGAACGCTCAAAGGGTCTCTGAAGTGATGATTGGACCCGGTCGGGTTCTAACCACTTGAGCTTCAGCCAAGAGCCCCAAACAGCCAGAGCTGAATCACTGCTGCCCCTGCCCTCTAAGGGGAAAGGGCCAGAAACAGACCCAAAGCCAGGACTTTCCCTCTCTTTCTGAAGGAAGAACGCAGGCCACTTGGTCACAGGACCCCCGTGTAGCCTGTTAAGGGCTCCCTTCAAAAATCCCACAGGTGTTGCTTACACCTGAGGGGGCCAGCTTGCTAGGAGATGGCACTAGTCACTTCGTTTTCCATGTCATGTCTTTCGGATTCCTAGTGAAGCATTCTGGCCCTCGGCGAATCTACTTTCAGCCTATTTTCAAACGAGTTCCTCTCTGGGGTCCAGCCCATAGAGACTCTGAGAAGAAGATCCTCGGTGTTCCGCTGGGGATCGTATGCCAACATCGGGACTGTGTGACAGGTTCGGTGACAGGCACCCCGGTAAGTTGTTGTCAACCCCATGCAGGCATTCAGAAGCCTGGGGCATTGGAAGGGCCCAGCTTAGACTATGGCACTTAGCCTGGGCCCGACGGCTGGCAAGGGAGCTGACCTCCTTTCTCGGCTGAGGGGACATGCAATGATACATCCCCTTTCCGGATTGTTCCCATTCCCATTGGAAGGATTGTAGCTTGGCCGTCCTTAGGGCCACTGCCTTCCCATGTCTCGAGGTCTAAGTCTGTCCCCGTTTAGACTTAGGAAGCATGGAGCTGTCACTCACTATACCCGTGCCCAAGGATAGATTTTCCCACAGGCGTGTCCATGTGGCATGTGGCGGGCCCCAAGCAAGGCAGCCCAGCCTCTGCCATTGGCAGGACTTGCGCTTGCTCACACTTGGATTGACCCTGCATGTGTGGCCACGAGGTGCCAGCGGGACCACAGGCATTGGGGCTGGGTTCAGCTGACCACCACGAGGAGGTTTCTGGGTCAGGCGCCTAGGCGCGAACAGTCCTGCGCATCAAGGCAGTGCCTCGGCAAACTCAGTGCCTCAGCAAATCCGTTCCGTGGTCTCGGTATGGCCAGCATGCCTTTGGCCTCTGCAGTGTTGTCCTCCTTCAGCATACTCGACTGTAGCAACGGTGACGGTGCAGGCTGGCAGGACTAGGTCCACAACAGCCCCGAGCACAGTGGCAGAAGGCACGGACTGGCAGAGAGGGTGCAACCCATTGGGGCAGCACCTGGTGTTGGCCTCCTTAGCAGTTCACTCCTCTCGGCCCAGGATTGGACGACGCAAGTGCCCTCACCCGTGTGCCCTCACGTGGAATGGAAATGGGTGGTGAGATGTGTCAGAGAATGCCAGGAATCACCTAGAGGAAGGATGGACTGAGGTCAACATGCTGGCCAGTGTGCAATATGTCTGCAAGAAATGCAGAGGGAACTACTAGAGCAGGGTCACCTTGTCCCTTCACATACCCTTCAGGTTGCACTGGTTTCCAAGAAAGAGATCTTGCCCTGAGCATCATTCACATACTGGAATATCTTCCCAACTGACTGTTATTCTTGTCTTTCAAGGGGCTCGAAACGAGAGAAACTCTGAGTATCTTCCATGGCCAAACGAAAACAACACAGGCCTGCTGGGGCCAGAAACCTGAGTTCTGGGGGACTCCTGCAGAGATGAACAAGCTTACAGGGAAAACTATCCTGCTGAAGAGCCAGGGGCTCTTTGCCCAACATATGCCACACTCACAACGAATGCAGCAGGATCCCCAGGGAAGAGCCCAGGCTACGACTGTACGATAAACACGCGGAGTGGACTCCAGGGAGGGCTCAGAGTGACAATGGAGCAAAGGGGGGGGGGAAGGGGTGGACAGAGGTCCAGAGTTCTGAATCAGGGATACGAATGACATAACGCAGAGAGTGACAAGACCCGCATGGCCTTGCCCAGCTCACACACTGCCTCGGGAACGAGAAACACCTATGGGCTTGGCAAACAGGGCCAACTCAAAGTTCCACCTGAAAGCCTTGTCACCTTGAGTCGGGTCCCCATCCCTTGTGTAACTTCTCTCATCTCTGAGAGGCCTGAGACACTGTCAACACAGCCATCAAATGGCAGGTGTCAGGTGGACTGCACTAGGTATGTAAAAGAACACACTGTACTGTCCATCCCTCGCTTTGGACAGGGTCATGTGTGCTGCAAACGTGTGTCCATCTTTCTTCCTGCTCCCACTTGCCAGAGAAGAACATTTGGGAGGTCAAGGGTAAGGGACAGGGAGACTCAAAAAAGCAGCGTGCCTTACAAATTCACGCTGAAAAAGAGAAGAAATGGCCTCCCGAGCGTAGAATCCAATATTCTGGCCCTGCCTTCTAGACAGTGGATGTATATTGGGGCTCCTACACTCCCATTTCCAGGCTAAACCACATAAGTAGACTTCAAGGAGTTCTACAAAAATGATCACCAATGAAAATGCCTGAGCTCTTTGGGTTGTAGTCAAACAACGAACCAAGATGTCCGATGCCATCTATCAAACTTGCTTGGCCTTAGATTCCATGCTGGCTTCTGAGAGAAGTGTTTGTGGAAAATTTAACCTGAACACCTGCTGCCTAGGGAGAGATGATGAGGAAAACCTCACAGACGGGATCACAGATCAAAAAGAAAAGGGGGCTCATGTCCCAGTCCAGACCGGAAACAGGTGGAACACCGGAGACTTCTTTGGTGGACGGTTTTCAACTCTTGGAGGAATCAAAAGCCTCATGGGAATTCGATTCCTACATTTCAGAGGGTGCTTAATGTGAGCCTGCTGTGCTACCCTGCCTGTATGGTCTGCCTCCAGTCTCATTGTGAACAGAGTTTACAGAGAGAGATAGAAAAGAGGAAAAAAAGACGGCCACTCATGTAAAGTAGTGATAAAAGTACCGACCTCTAATGTGAGATGGTGCTCTTTGAGGCTAGACAGGGGACCTGAGCGTGAAAGGGGCGAATGTGGTAGGGTCCGCTCCCTAAAGGCAGGGGAAAAAAACCCTCAAGGCAACCTGGCTTCACGTATATGGGACAGCATCCCTCAGGACCTTGTAACGTGAGACCGCTTATTGAGACTGCATGTTCGTATGTTACTCTCTATGTGAGACAAAGAAGTCAAAGCTACAGAGAAGACTACACTACGTGGGGTTCGGGGCTCAGTTCCTTGCGTAGGAGCGAACTGAGCAGTGCCGGCAGGAATACATTTGCTTTCTGGAAAGAAAAGCCTCCGTGTCAGCTCCCTGTTTGCTGGGCGGCTGAGACATTCCTTGTGCCTGCTGTTTCCTTTCATCCCAACCCCTCAGGTGTTTCCTTCTTACTCTCAGGAAACCAGGCTTGCCTAGGTACTGCAGCTCAAGTCAGCAGTCCCGGTATGACTCCATTTTACCTGAGCTGAATACCTTTGGGCCTCAGTGTGTTGCTTCTGGTTTATTCTTGTTATGAATGAGAAGAATTCTTACTTTGAGGAAAACCACGTGAAGAATACCTGCTTATAACCTTGGGTTTGGGGAAGGCAAGGTCAGCTGGCAAGTTCACAAGGGGGCTTTCACATGCTAAGGAGTCCCAGACTGCTGCCTGGCTAGCTATTGTCAAGCTAGAGTTGATTTGCCCCCAGGCATAGCATTTAAATAAGGGCAATTAGTGGTTGCTGGAGAAACATTTTCCTCTGCCAGCCTCAAGTATTTGTCAAGGGGCTGTAGGTGACAAGGAACTTACATTTTGTTCGCTTGAAATGTTTATTTACTTTTGGAGAGAGAGGGGAGACAGGGAGACAGACAGAGAAAGGGAGTGTGTGGGAAACAAGAGAGAGAGAATGAGAGAGAGAGAGAGAGAGAGAGAGAGAGAGCCATAGTTAGAGCCAGAGCCAGAGCAAGACAGAGGGAATAAGCACCAGGAGAGGGGCAGAGAGTGAGGGAGACCCAGAATGTGAAGCAGGCTCTGAGGCTGCGCTCTCAGCACAGAGCCTCTCTGCTCTCTGGGGCTGGACACAGGCACTGTCACATCCTGACCTGAGTTCAAATTGGAGGCTTCAGGGACTCAGACACCCCAGGAAATGCTCTTTTCTCTGCCATTTCCTTCTTGCCTTTGTTCCTCACATCGCTAGGGAGGGCAGGCTGATCTGGGGGCTCCAGGAGACTGAGCCTATAGGGTTCTGGAGATGAGGCCCATGGCTTTTCCTTGTCATTTCCTAAGATACTGTCAACTGATGGAGGCTCCATCAGTTTCAGCATTTGTCTTCTGTCCTCTCCTTGGCGCCTGGGCAGCCACGAGTGCCTGAGGAATGTCACACAGATCTCTCCTGGCGGTGGGGACTGGTAATGCTAGCTTGCGTGTGGCCCTCAGCTTTCCTTGTGCTCCCTCATCCAGCACATGGATGATTCCCAGTTAGGCAGCCCACGTGTGTTTGTTCATTCAGAAAAGAGCCAGCTTGCCAGATTGGGCCTCTGTCTTTGTTCTCAGAATTCTCCCATGCTCATGTGACATGAAGATCTTCTGCTTTCTGTGTACCCATTCGCATGCGCTTGCTCTGTTTGGAAGTCAGTCCCCACTGTGGGGAATTCGAGGCCACACCTAAGAGCAATGTCCCCTCATTCTGACTGAGGAGCTCGGCCAAGGCATCCTGACTCTGGCCTAGGGTGGGCAGAAAGGCCCTCGGGCCTTGCCTTTGAGAAATATTTGGACAAGAGAAAGACATAGGGCACTTGGAGGTGCCAGACCAAACGTTAGAGTGTTGGCAAAGCCAGAGAATCGGAAGGAAGCATTGTCAATTTCAGGGAGAAGAGCAACAGAGCTTGTCGGGTTCTTGGGAGTTTTCTCCTATTTTCTACTGAAATGAAAGCCTTGAAGCCGTGATGTCTCCATAGCTGATTCCTCCAGAGGTCTTGAGTCACAGTGAAACGTGGTAGGGCTCTCAGTCCCATAAGGAACGATCAGGGATTGGTGGCCGACTCCCTCTCCAGCCCGAGGCTCGCCTAGAGCAGTCCGTTTCTGATATCCCCAAAGAACCAGGAGCTCCCTGCTACTGACCTGGTGGGGCTGGGCATTCATGGTTCCCCAGTAGGCCTCCTTCCCCGGGCTGCTTGACAAGGCTTCGTATGGAAAAGCAAATGGTTCCCACACAGGGGTTTCGCTGCCAGAAGGAGTCAGTGCATTGCCTGCTCAAGGAATACTTCCACGGAGCCTGATTCCAAACACCGAAGTGTGAATCCCGTTCCGCCAAAACCACTGGTGACTGTCCACTGTAGGTCAGGGGAAGAAATGCACTCAGTGCCAGAAGCTTCTCATCCCTTTCTCAAGTCCCAATGGCAGAATTCTTGCTTGGCCAGCCCTGGGAAGCGCAGGGAAGGGTAGACCTTCTTTCCTTCCATCTCACAGATGGTTCCCCTAGGCACACTATGCCTCAGGCCCTGGTCGGCACCGAAAGGTCTCTTGAAAGAACGACTGCATCGGGTGCAGGTTCCAAACACTTGAGAACCAGCCGGGAGCAGGGACCGTTTGCCTCTCCATCAATGGCACATCTATTTCCTGATGGGCAGGACAGTCTTCCCTCTGTTTCTGGAGGAAGAATACAGACCTCCAGCAGAATGGCACTCTCAGGTGTGCAGGAGACCGTTTCGTGAAGGCCTGAGGCCCAAGCCCCTGGAACCCAGGGTGAAGCATTTATGGCCTCGAACATAAGACCTCGACTGCAGGGCTGCGAGCTGAAGAACTGAGGTTCAAGCCCTTGTCACCCCAGGTGGAGGAAAAATCACCGGAAAGAGAAGTCCTCGTTTGCAGAGCTGCAAGGCCAAGATGGGCCTTTTAAGTCTTTCTCCCCCAAGTCAATTTTGGGCTGGGGTCTCTTACATATATTTTGCTTCGAATGATTTCTTGGTGTGGATTGTCATGGAAAGAAAATCAGATCCTTTCTGATAGATGCTCCTAAACCTTCGAAGTATATTCCCTTTTGAATGGACGTTTGAAGAATGCTGCCTGACTCTCAGGGATGCGGTCATTGCGGCAGGTTTTGGGTGAAGACATTAAGAATGGTCAGTGGATAATTGATAATCTTAGGGAGCAACTTGAGAGCAAAACATGTTTTCCACGTAAACTTTTGACTGTCGCCAGAGCCTTCATGAATATCCGTCTTCTTTGTGCTTACGCTCTGAACCCGTGATATTTACCAGAATGTGGCCATAGGTACGTTCTGACTGCATGTGAAGTGTTTATTCAGCCTGAGCTATTGATTGTTGGAACATTCTATGGAATCTAAAACACAGATCATCTTTGAAGTTTTATTGAATGCGTGGAATGTTTTCATTGGTTTTTTCCTAGGAACTTTGAGAAACTGGAGTGATTTCATCCTGTCAATCTTTACAAGATGTATACTTGGCGTGCTTAGAAAAATGTATAAAAAGCCTGGGGGAAGAATCAACTTCGGGCAGTCCTGATAAGAGGCTGTTTCCAAGAGACTGGCTCTGCATCTTCTCTCCCACCCAGACCAACCCTCACGCAGGTGAAACCCTGGACCAGCCGGATACCCTGAGAGAAGGAGCTGGTCTCCTCTCAGGGCAGACTCCGGCCCAGGTGTAGCCAATGGAGGTTTCCTTTGACGACAGTCCACAGGTGTTGTCACTTGCCAGACACTCAGCTTGCCGGGAGCTAGGAGGAGGCACTGAATTCTAACTGGAGCCCATTCTCTTCTGGAATCATGAACCTTGGTCCCCAGGGTGCCTCTTTGCATTTGATTGCTCTCTCCTCAGATTAGGTTCCACTTGGGAGCCATCCAGAGCAAGAGCCTCAGAGGAACATACCCTTTGGAAACTAGAACCTGCCAGGATCCAGGGGTCTGTGTCAGGTACACAGCCGGGTCCGAGCATTGGGGTGGCATACCCAGTCACTTCCTGAACCAATGGACAGCTCTCAGTGTCTGGTATCCCAGAGGATAGCAGGCCCCTCTGTCCCTGGGGCTTGGTGCTTAGTCAGCTCGGGTCGTTGCAGGCATGGGGAGCCAGCTGGCCTGTCTCCCCAGGCGGAGAGAGGTGCCTTCATCCTGCAGATTCGAGGGCTCATGCATTTGAACTCTGGAGAACGCTCAAAGGGTCTCTGAAGTGATGATTGGACCCGGTCGGGTTCTAACCACTTGAGCTTCAGCCAAGAGCCCCAAACAGCCAGAGCTGAATCACTGCTGCCCCTGCCCTCTAAGGGGAAAGGGCCAGAAACAGACCCAAAGCCAGGACTTTCCCTCTCTTTCTGAAGGAAGAACGCAGGCCACTTGGTCACAGGACCCCCGTGTAGCCTGTTAAGGGCTCCCTTCAAAAATCCCACAGGTGTTGCTTACACCTGAGGGGGCCAGCTTGCTAGGAGATGGCACTAGTCACTTCGTTTTCCATGTCATGTCTTTCGGATTCCTAGTGAAGCATTCTGGCCCTCGGCGAATCTACTTTCAGCCTATTTTCAAACGAGTTCCTCTCTGGGGTCCAGCCCATAGAGACTCTGAGAAGAAGATCCTCGGTGTTCCGCTGGGGATCGTATGCCGACATCGGGACTGTGTGACAGGTTCGGTGACAGGCACCCCGGTCAGTTGTTGTCAACCCCATGCAGGCATTCAGAAGCCTGGGGCATTGGAAGGGCCCAGCTTAGACTATGGCACTTAGCCTGGGCCCGACGGCTGGCAAGGGAGCTGACCTCCTTTCTCGGCTGAGGGGACATGCAATGATACATCCCCTTTCCGGATTGTTCCCATTCCCATTGGAAGTATTGTAGCTTGGCCGTCCTTAGGGCCACTGCCTTCCCATGTCTCGAGGTCTAAGTCTGTCCCCGTTTAGACTTAGGAAGCATGGAGCTGTCACTCACTATACCCGTGCCCAAGGATAGATTTTCCCACAGGCGTGTCCATGTGGCATGTGGCGGGCCCCAAGCAAGGCAGCCCAGCCTCTGCCATTGGCAGGACTTGCGCTTGCTCACACTTGGATTGACCCTGCATGTGTGGCCACGAGGTGCCAGCGGGACCACAGGCATTGGGGCTGGGTTCAGCTGACCACCACGAGGAGGTTTCTGGGTCAGGCGCCTAGGCGCGAACAGTCCTGCGCATCAAGGCAGTGCCTCGGCAAACTCAGTGCCTCAGCAAATCCGTTCCGTGGTCTCGGTATGGCCAGCATGCCTTTGGCCTCTGCAGTGTTGTCCTCCTTCAGCATACTCGACTGTAGCAACGGTGACGGTGCAGGCTGGCAGGACTAGGTCCACAACAGCCCCGAGCACAGTGGCAGAAGGCACGGACTGGCAGAGAGGGTGCAACCCATTGGGGCAGCACCTGGTGTTGGCCTCCTTAGCAGTTCACTCCTCTCGGCCCAGGATTGGACGACGCAAGTGCCCTCACCCGTGTGCCCTCACGTGGAATGGAAATGGGTGGTGAGATGTGTCAGAGAATGCCAGGAATCACCTAGAGGAAGGATGGACTGAGTCAACATGCTGGCCAGTGTGCAATATGTCTGCAAGAAATGCAGAGGGAACTACTAGAGCAGGGTCACCTTGTCCCTTCACATACCCTTCAGGTTGCACTGGTTTCCAAGAAAGAGATCTTGCCCTGAGCATCATTCACATACTGGAATATCTTCCCAACTGACTGTTATTCTTGTCTTTCAAGGGGCTCGAAACGAGAGAAACTCTGAGTATCTTCCATGGCCAAACGAAAACAACACAGGCCTGCTGGGGCCAGAAACCTGAGTTCTGGGGGACTCCTGCAGAGATGAACAAGCTTACAGGGAAAACTATCCTGCTGAAGAGCCAGGGGCTCTTTGCCCAACATATGCCACACTCACAACGAATGCAGCAGGATCCCCAGGGAAGAGCCCAGGCTACGACTGTACGATAAACACGCGGAGTGGACTCCAGGGAGGGCTCAGAGTGACAATGGAGCAAAGGGGGGGGGGAAGGGGTGGACAGAGGTCCAGAGTTCTGAATCAGGGATACGAATGACATAACGCAGAGAGTGACAAGACCCGCATGGCCTTGCCCAGCTCACACACTGCCTCGGGAACGAGAAACACCTATGGGCTTGGCAAACAGGGCCAACTCAAAGTTCCACCTGAAAGCCTTGTCACCTTGAGTCGGGTCCCCATCCCTTGTGTAACTTCTCTCATCTCTGAGAGGCCTGAGACACTGTCAACACAGCCATCAAATGGCAGGTGTCAGGTGGACTGCACTAGGTATGTAAAAGAACACACTGTACTGTCCATCCCTCGGTTTGGACAGGGTCATGTGTGCTGCAAACGTGTGTCCATCTTTCTTCCTGCTCCCACTTGCCAGAGAACAACATTTGGGAGGTCAAGGGTAAGGGACAGGGAGACTCAAAAAAGCAGCGTGCCTTACAAATTCACGCTGAAAAAGAGAAGAAATGGCCTCCCGAGCGTAGAATCCAATATTCTGGCCCTGCCTTCTAGACAGTGGATGTATATTGGGGCTCCTACACTCCCATTTCCAGGCTAAACCACATAAGTAGACTTCAAGGAGTTCTACAAAAATGATCACCAATGAAAATGCCTGAGCTCTTTGGGTTGTAGTCAAACAACGAACCAAGATGTCCGATGCCATCTATCAAACTTGCTTGGCCTTAGATTCCATGCTGGCTTCTGAGAGAAGTGTTTGTGGAAAATTTAACCTGAACACCTGCTGCCTAGGGAGAGATGATGAGGAAAACCTCACAGACGGGATCACAGATCAAAAAGAAAAGGGGGCTCATGTCCCAGTCCAGACCGGAAACAGGTGGAACACCGGAGACTTCTTTGGTGGACGGTTTTCAACTCTTGGAGGAATCAAAAGCCTCATGGGAATTCGATTCCTACATTTCAGAGGGTGCTTAATGTGAGCCTGCTGTGCTACCCTGCCTGTATGGTCTGCCTCCAGTCTCATTGTGAACAGAGTTTACAGAGAGAGATAGAAAAGAGGAAAAAAAGACGGCCACTCATGTAAAGTAGTGATAAAAGTACCGACCTCTAATGTGAGATGGTGCTCTTTGAGGCTAGACAGGGGACCTGAGCGTGAAAGGGGCGAATGTGGTAGGGTCCGCTCCCTAAAGGCAGGGGAAAAAAACCCTCAAGGCAACCTGGCTTCACGTATATGGGACAGCATCCCTCAGGACCTTGTAACGTGAGACCGCTTATTGAGACTGCATGTTCGTATGTTACTCTCTATGTGAGACAAAGAAGTCAAAGCTACAGAGAAGACTACACTACGTGGGGTTCGGGGCTCAGTTCCTTGCGTAGGAGCGAACTGAGCAGTGCCGGCAGGAATACATTTGCTTTCTGGAAAGAAAAGCCTCCGTGTCAGCTCCCTGTTTGCTGGGCGGCTGAGACATTCTTGTGCCTGCTGTTTCCTTTCATCCCAACCCCTCAGGTGTTTCCTTCTTACTCTCAGGAAACCAGGCTTGCCTAGGTACTGCAGCTCAAGTCAGCAGTCCCGGTATGACTCCATTTTACCTGAGCTGAATACCTTTGGGCCTCAGTGTGTTGCTTCTGGTTTATTCTTGTTATGAATGAGAAGAATTCTTCCTTTGAGGAAAACCACGTGAAGAATACCTGCTTATAACCTTGGGTTTGGGGAAGGCAAGGTCAGCTGGCAAGTTCACAAGGGGGCTTTCACATGCTAAGGAGTCCCAGACTGCTGCCTGGCTAGCTATTGTCAAGCTAGAGTTGATTTGCCCCCAGGCATAGCATTTAAATAAGGGCAATTAGTGGTTGCTGGAGAAACATTTTCCTCTGCCTGCCTCAAGTATTTGTCAAGGGGCTGTAGGTGACAAGGAACTTACATTTTGTTCGCTTGAAATGTTTATTTACTTTTGGAGAGAGAGGGGAGACAGGGAGACAGACAGAGAAAGGGAGTGTGTGGGAAACAAGAGAGAGAGAATGAGAGAGAGAGAGAGAGAGAGAGAGAGCAGCCATAGTTAGAGCCAGAGCCAGAGCAAGACAGAGGGAATAAGCACCAGAAGAGGGGCAGAGAGTGAGGGAGACCCAGAATGTGAAGCAGGCTCTGAGGCTGCGCTCTCAGCACAGAGCCTCTCTGCTCTCTGGGGCTGGACACAGGCACTGTCACATCCTGACCTGAGTTCAAATTGGAGGCTTCAGGGACTCAGACACCCCAGGAAATGCTCTTTTCTCTGCCATTTCCTTCTTGCCTTGGTTCCTCACATCGCTAGGGAGGGCAGGCTGATCTGGGGGCTCCAGGAGACTGAGCCTATAGGGTTCTGGAGATGAGGCCCATGGCTTTTCCTTGTCATTTCCTAAGATACTGTCAACTGATGGAGGCTCCATCAGTTTCAGCATTTGTCTTCTGTCCTCTCCTTGGCGCCTGGGCAGCCACGAGTGCCTGAGGAATGTCACACAGATCTCTCCTGGCGGTGGGGACTGGTAATGCTAGCTTGCGTGTGGCCCTCAGCTTTCCTTGTGCTCCCTCATCCAGCACATGGATGATTCCCAGTTAGGCAGCCCACGTGTGTTTGTTCATTCAGAAAAGAGCCAGCTTGCCAGATTGGGCCTCTGTCTTTGTTCTCAGAATTCTCCCATGCTCATGTGACATGAAGATCTTCTGCTTTCTGTGTACCCATTCGCATGCGCTTGCTCTGTTTGGAAGTCAGTCCCCACTGTGGGGAATTCGAGGCCACACCTAAGAGCAATGTCCCCTCATTCTGACTGAGGAGCTCGGCCAAGGCATCCTGACTCTGGCCTAGGGTGGGCAGAAAGGCCCTCGGGCCTTGCCTTTGAGAAATATTTGGACAAGAGAAAGACATAGGGCACTTGGAGGTGCCAGACCAAACGTTAGAGTGTTGGCAAAGCCAGAGAATCGGAAGGAAGCATTGTCAATTTCAGGGAGAAGAGCAACAGAGCTTGTCGGGTTCTTGGGAGTTTTCTCCTATTTTCTACTGAAATGAAAGCCTTGAAGCCGTGATGTCTCCATAGCTGATTCCTCCAGAGGTCTTGAGTCACAGTGAAACGTGGTAGGGCTCTCAGTCCCATAAGGAACGATCAGGGATTGGTGGCCGACTCCCTCTCCAGCCCGAGGCTCGCCTAGAGCAGTCCGTTTCTCATATCCCCAAAGAACCAGGAGCTCCCTGCTACTGACCTGGTGGGGCTGGGCATTCATGGTTCCCCTAGTAGGCCTCCTTCCCCGGGCTGCTTGACAAGGCTTCGTATGGAAAAGCAAATGGTTCCCACACAGGGGTTTCGCTGCCAGAAGGAGTCAGTGCATTGCCTGCTCAAGGAATACTTCCACGGAGCCTGATTCCAAACACCGAAGTGTGAATCCCGTTCCGCCAAAACCACTGGTGACTGTCCACTGTAGGTCAGGGGAAGAAATGCACTCAGTGCCAGAAGCTTCTCATCCCTTTCTCAAGTCCCAATGGCAGAATTCTTGCTTGGCCAGCCCTGGGAAGCGCAGGGAAGGGTAGACCTTCTTTCCTTCCATCTCACAGATGGTTCCCCTAGGCACACTATGCCTCAGGCCCTGGTCGGCACCGAAAGGTCTCTTGAAAGAACGACTGCATCGGGTGCAGGTTCCAAACACTTGAGAACCAGCCGGGAGCAGGGACCGTTTGCCTCTCCATCAATGGCACATCTATTTCCTGATGGGCAGGACAGTCTTCCCTCTGTTTCTGGAGGAAGAATACAGACCTCCAGCAGAATGGCACTCTCAGGTGTGCAGGAGACCGTTTCGTGAAGGCCTGAGGCCCAAGCCCCTGGAACCCAGGGTGAAGCATTTATGGCCTCGAACATAAGACCTCGACTGCAGGGCTGCGAGCTGAAGAACTGAGGTTCAAGCCCTTGTCACCCCAGGTGGAGGAAAAATCACCGGAAAGAGAAGTCCTCGTTTGCAGAGCTGCAAGGCCAAGATGGGCCTTTTAAGTCTTTCTCCCCCAAGTCAATTTTGGGCTGGGGTCTCTTACATATATTTTGCTTCGAATGATTTCTTGGTGTGGATTGTCATGGAAAGAAAATCAGATCCTTTCTGATAGATGCTCCTAAAACTTCGAAGTATATTCCCTTTGAATGGACGTTTGAAGAATGCTGCCTGACTCTCAGGGATGCGGTCATTGCGGCAGGTTTTGGGTGAAGACATAAGAATGGTCAGTGGATAATTGATAATCTTAGGGAGCAACTTGAGAGCAAAACATGTTTTCCACGTAAACTTTTGACTGTCGCCAGAGCCTTCATGAATATCCGTCTTCTTTGTGCTTACGCTCTGAACCCGTGATATTTACCAGAATGTGGCCATAGTACGTTCTGACTGCATGTGAAGTGTTTATTCAGCCTGAGCTATTGATTGTTGGAACATTCTATGGAATCTAAAACACAGATCATCTTTGAAGTTTTATTGAATGCGTGAATGTTTTCATTGGTTTTTTTCCTAGGAACTTTGAGAAACTGGAGTGATTTCATCCTGTCAACTTTACAGAGTATACTTGGCGTGCTTAGAAAAAATGTATAAAAAGCCTGGGGGAAGAATCAACTTCGGGCAGTCCTGATAAGAGGCTGTTTCCAAGAGACTGGCTCTGCATCTTCTCTCCCACCCAGACCAACCCTCACGCAGGTGAAACCCTGGACAGCCGGATACCCTGAGAGAAGGAGCTGGGTCTCCTCTCAGGGCAGACTCCGGCCCAGGGGTAGCCAAGGAGGTTTCCTTTGACGACAGTCCACAGGTGTTGTCACTTGCCAGACACTCAGCTTTGCCGGGAGCTAGGAGGAGGCACCTGATTCTAACTGGAGCCAATTCTCTTCTGGAATCATGAACCTTGGTCCCCAGGGTGCCACTTTTGCATTTGATTGCTCTCTCCTCAGATTAGGTTCCACTTGGGAGCCCATCCAGAGCAGAGCCCTCAGAGGAACATACCCTTTGGAAACTAGAACCTGCCAGGATCCAGGGGGTCTGTGTCAGGTACACAGCCGGTCCCGAGCATTGGGGTGGCATACCCCAGTCACTTCCTGACCAATGGACAGCTCTCAGTGTCTGGTATCCCAGAGGATAGCAGGCCCCTCTGTCCCTGGGGCTTGGTGCTTAGTCAGCTCGGGTCGTTGCAGGCATGGGGAGCCAGCTGGCCTGTCTCCCCAGGCGGAGAGGTGCCTTCATCCTGCAGATTCGAGGGCTCATGCATTTGAACTCTGGAGAACGCTCAAAGGGTCTCTGAAGTGATGATTGGACCCGGTCGGGTTCTAACCACTTGAGCTTCAGCCAAGAGCCCCAAACAGCCAGAGCTGAATCACTGCTGCCCCTGCCCTCTAAGGGAAAGGGCCAGAAACAGACCCAAAGCCAGGACTTTCCCTCTCTTTCTGAAGGAAGAACGCAGGCCACTTGGTCACAGGACCCCCGTGTAGCCTGTTAAGGGCTCCCTTCAAAAATCCCACAGGTGTTGCTTACACCTGAGGGGGCCAGCTTGCTAGGAGATGGCACTAGTCACTTCGTTTTCCATGTC
>JAINVK010001403.1:0-48139 GCA_030068075.1 Paguma larvata
CCCGCGCGAGACACCATGCGGACACGTCCATCCACACGCTCACACACCCACATGCACACGCAACCCGCCGCACAGAACACATTTGTGACATACCACACACACATACACACACACGCGCAACACACCACACCACAGGACACACACCAAAGCACACACACCACAGGCACACAGGGTTTCCGGACTCCTTTCTCCTTCATGACCTTTCTGTGCTATTTCGTTGGCCTGGAGCCGCCTCCCACGCACGCTAATGGCCTCTGTTGCCTTTCAAGACCCTGCTGGTGTCAGTCTCTAGACGACCTCCCTAACTTCCCCACTAGATCCGAGCTGGGCCCGTGTCTCCTGCCGGGACAGGTCCTCAGACCCAGGCAGAGGGAAGGGAGCCCCATGGTCTCCCTCCTGGGCCCACTTGGTGGGGCCTGGATCCCCTCTCAGCCAAGATCGGTTCCTGACGTTCCTGTTCCGTCATCCGAAGGGTTCAATCCCTGTTTTGGTGAGATCTCTTGGTCCGAGCTCCTCACACAAGGCCAAGGTAACTCCAAGTCCCCAAACGAGCATGGCCAACTCGAGTGAGCTCTGCACGGAGACTGCCGCACTGGCCCGGTGTGGCTGTGGACCCGCAGACCCTGCCTCCTGCCGGGTCCGTCGGTATGATGGGAGCCACCACGCCACACGATGCCAAGCTCCTGGAACAGGGCGCCCTGGGCGCACTTCCCTGTTCCTATCACAGCCTGACAAACGTGACCTTCTGAACCCGACACTGGTCTGACAGTGCCCGAATCTCTGTTTTGTTCTGGTTCCTGCTTGGGATGCTCAGAGGTTACGCTTCCGAGTTCCGGTCACAGGACAGGAAGGAGACAGTATCCCACGGGAGACAGAAACCGCTCCACTACATTCCTGGTCACTCAGGCAGGATAGAAAGCCGCAGGCTTGGGCCTACCTGAGGAGCAACCAAACGTTGCTATGGCAGCAATGAGGTCAAGCCTGCCTCATAAAGCCGGGGCCGCCCCCTGCCCACCCGGGGCCCCCGCAAGCCACTGGCAGGCAGGTGGGCAAAGAGCCTAGGGTGCTGCAGGCCACTTACGTGGCCCTCAGCTTTGACTGCAACACCTCCAAGGTGGCCTTCAGTGAACCCGCGGTGGTCCTGGCCCTCAACTTCCTGCTTCACAGCAGGATGTCGATCCCAAAGGTTCCCCGTGATGATGCACCCACTGGGAGCCCAGGCTGGCATCGCTCCTCCAGGTCAGGTCGGACACCAAAGCCCTGAGCTGCCCCCTCCTCGGAGGTTCCCACCAAGGCCGAGGTGGAGGAAGAGGCGGGGGTGAGGGGCATGTGGCCCTGAGGGCCTCTCCCCGCTCAGGATCTCAACTATCAAGTGCAGGAGCTTTCCAAGGCCCCATTTGGCCATCTCACATCCTGTTCCCTCCTGAGTCTGGGAGCAGTGAGGGATCTGCTGCCCCAAAAACCACTGCCCAGGGCACGTGAGGTGGCCCGCTCGAGACACCTGTGCGGACACGTCCATCCACACGCTCACACACCACACATGCACACGAATCCACCACACAGAACACATTTGTGACATACCACACACACATACACCACACACGCGCAACACACCCACACCACAGGCTCACACACCAGAAGCACACACACCGCAGGCACACAGGTTTTCCGGACTCCTTTCTCCTTCATAACCTTTCTGTGCTATTTCGTTGGCCTGGAGCCGCCTCTCCACGCACCGCTAATGGCCCTCTGTTGCCTTTCAAGACCCTGCTGGTGTCAGTCTCTAGACGACCTCCCTAACACCCCCACCAGATCCGAGCTGGGAGCGCGGTCTACTGCCGGGACTGGTCCTCCAGATTCAGGCAGAGGGAAGGGAGCCCCATGTCTCCCCTCCTGGGCCCACTTGGTGGGGCTGGGTCCCCTCTCAGCCCAAACTCGGTTCCTGACGTTCGTGTTCCGTCATCCCTAAGGTTTCAGGCCCTGTTTTGGTGAGATGTGTTGGTCCCGCGCTGCTCCCACAAGCCACCGTCATCTCCACGTCCCCACCCCGAGCATGGCCGACCCAAGGAGCTCTGCGCGGAGTCTGCTGCACTGGCCCGGTGTGGCTGTGGACACCGCAGACTCTACCGCCTGCCGGGGCCGTCGGAAGGATCGACGCCGCCACACCACACCACGCCAAGCTCCCTGGAACAGGCATACGTGACCTTCTGAACCCTGACACTGATCCTGACAGCGCCCCGAATCACTGCTTTGTTCCGTGTCCTGCTTGGGATGCGCCGAGTTTACGCTTCTGAGTTCTCGGTCACAGTAGAAGAAGGAGACACCTACCACCACGGGAGACAGAAACCGCTCCAATACCTTCCTGGTCACACTCGAGGCAGGATAGAATGCCCCAGGCTTGGGCCTAACTGAGGAACAACAAACCCGTTGCTATGGCAGCAATGGAGTCCAGCGTGCCTCATAACGCCGGGGCCGCCCCCGCCCCCCCGGGGCCCCCGCAACCAACCTGGCAGGCTGGGTGGCAAAGGGCCTAAGGGTGCTGCAGGCCACCCTCGTGGCCCTCAGCTTTGACCACAATACCTCCCAAGGTGGCCTTTCAGTGAACCCGCGGTGGGTCCTGGCCCTCAATTCCTGCTTCACGCAGGATGTCGATCCCAAAGGTCCCCGTAATGATGCACCCACTGGGAGCCCAGGCTGGCATGCTCCCTCCAGGACAGGTCGGATACCACCGCCCTAACCTGACCCCTCCCCGGAGGTCCACCAAGGCCCAGGTGGAGGAAGAGGCGGGGTGAGGGGCATGTGGCCCTGAGAGGCCTCTCCCCGCTCAGGATCTCAGCTATCAAGTGCAGGAGCTTTCAAGGCCTCCATTTGGCAATCTCACACCCTTTCCCCTCCTGAGTCGGGGGGGTGAGGGATCTGCTGCCCCCGAATCCATGTGCCCAGGGCACGTGAGGGGGCCGGGGGCCGGCACGAGACACCTGAGCGGACACGTCCATCCAGACGCTCACACACCACACATGCACACGCAACCCACCGCACAGAACACATTGGTGACATACCACACACACATACGCCACACACGCCCAACACTCCCACCCCACAGTCACACAGGATTTCTGGACTCCTTTCTCCTTCATGACCTTTCTGTGCTATTTCCTTACCCTGAGCCGCCTATCCTCCCCCCGCTAATGTCCTTCTCTTGCCTTTCAATCCCCTGCTTGTGTCAGTCCCTAGACGACCTCCCTAACACTCCCACCAGATCCAAGCTGCGCCCGGGTCTGCTCCTTCCCAAACTGCCGGTACTGGTCCTCCAGACTCAGGCCGAGGGAAGGGAGACCACTCCCTTATGGGCCCACTTGCTGGGGCCTGGCTCCCCTCTCAGCCCAAGCTCGGTTCCTGACGTTTGTGTTCCGTCATCCCTAAGGGTTCAGTCCCTGTTTTGGTGAGATGTGTTGGCCCCGCGCTGCACCCACAAGGCCACCGTCATCTCCACGTCCCCACCACGACATGCCCGACTCGAGGGAGCTCTTCGCGGAGGCTGCCGCACTGGCCCGGTGTGGCCGTGGACACCGCCGACCCTTCCGCCTGCCGGGGCCGTCGGAAGGATGTACGTCGCCACGTCACACAACGCCAAGCTCCCTGGAACAGGGCGCCCTGGACACACCTGCGTGTTCTATCACAGCCTGGGAAACGTGACCTTCTGAACCCCGACACGAGTCCTGATAGCGCCCCGAATCTCTGTTTTCTTCTGTGTCCTGCTTGGGATGCGCAGTGGTTACGCTTCTGAATTCTCTGGTCACAGGAGAAGAAGGAGACACCTACCACCACGGGAGACAGAAACCGGTCCACTACATTCCTGGTCACACTCCAGGCAGGAAAGAAAGCCGCAAGCTTGGGCCTACCTGAGGAGCAACCAAACGTTGCTATGGCAGCAATGGAGTCAAGCCTGCCTCATAAAGCTGGGGCCGCACCCTGCCCCACCCGGGGGCCCCCGCAGCCAACTGGCAGGCAGGGTGGGCAAAGAGCCTAAGGGTGCTGCAGGCCACCTACGTGGCTCTCAGCTTTGACCGAAACACCTCCCAAGGTGGCCTTTCAGTGAACCCGCTGTGGATCCTGGCCCTCAACTTCCTGCTTCACACAGGATGTCGATTCCAAAGTTCCCCGTGATGATGCACCCACTGGGAGCCCAGGCTGGCATCCTCCCTCCAGGTCACGTCGGACACCAATGCCCTGAGCCTGCCCCCTCCCTCGGAGATCCCACCAAGGCCAAGGTGGAGGAAGAGGCGGGGGTGAGGGGAATGTGGCCCTGAGGGGCCTCTCCCCGCTCAGAGTCTCAACTATCAAGTGCAGGAGCTTTCCAAGGCCCCCATTTGGCCATCTCACATCCTGTTCCCCTCCTGAGTCCGGGAGCAGTGAGGGAACTGCTGCAACAAAAACCACGTGCCCAGGGCATGTGTGGGTGACCCGCGCGAGACACCCATGCGGACACGTCCATCCACACGCTCACACACCACACATGCACACGCAACCCGCCGCACAGAACACATTTGTGACATACCACACACACATACACCACACACGCGCAACACACCCACACCACAGGCACACACACCACAAGCACACACACCACAGGCACACAGGGTTTCCGGACTCCTTTCTCCTTCATGACCTTTCTGTGCTATTTCGTTGGCCTGGAGCCGCCTCCCCACGCACCGCTAATGGCCCTCTGTTGCCTTTCAAGACCCTGCTGGTGTCAGTCTCTAGACGACCTCCCTAACTTCCCCACTAGATCCGAGCTGGGCCCGTGTCTCCTGCCGGGACAGGTCCTCAGACCCAGGCAGAGGGAAGGGAGCCCCATGGTCTCCCTCCTGGGCCCACTTGGTGGGGCCTGGATCCCCTCTCAGCCCAAGATCGGTTCCTGACGTTCCTGTTCCGTCATCACGAAGGGTTCAATCCCTGTTTTGGTGAGATCTCTTGGTCCCGAGCTCCTCACACAAGGCCAAGGTAACCTCCAAGTCCCCACAACGAGCATGGCCAACTCGAGTGAGCTCTGCACGGAGACTGCCGCACTGGCCCGGTGTGGCTGTGGACCCCGCAGACCCTGCCTCCTGCCGGGTCCGTCGGTATGATGGGAGCCACCACGCCACACGATGCCAAGCTCCCTGGAACAGGGCGCCCTGGGCGCACTTCCCTGTTCCTATCACAGCCTGACAAACGTGACCTTCTGAACCCCGACACTGGTCCTGACAGTGCCCCGAATCTCTGTTTTGTTCTGGTTCCTGCTTGGGATGCTCAGAGGTTACGCTTCCGAGTTCTCCGGTCACAGGACAGGAAGGAGACAGTATCCCACGGGAGACAGAAACCGCTCCACTACATTCCTGGTCACACTCCAGGCAGGATAGAAAGCCGCAGGCTTGGGCCTACCTGAGGAGCAACCAAACGTTGCTATGGCAGCAATGAGGTCAAGCCTGCCTCATAAAGCCGGGGCCGCACCCCGCCCCACCCGGGGGCCCCCGCAGCCAACTGGCAGGCAGGGTGGGCAAAGAGCCTAAGGGTGCTGCAGGCCACCTACGTGGCCCTCAGCTTTGACCGAAACACCTCCCAAGGTGGCCTTTCAGTGAACCCGCTGTGGATCCTGGCCCTCAACTTCCTGCTTCACACAGGATGTCGATCCCAAAGGTCCCCGTGATGATGCACCCACTGGGAGCCCAGGCTGGCATCCTCCCTCCAGGTCACGTCGGACACCAACGCCCTGAGCCTGCCCCCTCCCTCGGAGATCACACCAAGGCCGAGGTGGAGGAAGAGGCGGGGGTGAGGGGCATGTGGGCCTGAGGGGCCTCTCCCCACACAGGGTCTCAACTATCAATTGCAGGAGCTTTCCAAGGCCCCCATTTGGCCATCTCACATCCTGTTCCCCTCCTGAGTCCGTGAGCAGTGAGGGAACTGCTGCCGCAAAAACCACGTGCCCAGGACACGTGTGGGTATCCCGCACCAGACACCTGTGCGGACACGTCCATCCACACGCTCACACAGCACACATGCACACGGAATCCACCACACAGAACACATTTGTGACATACCACACACACATACACCACACACGCGCAACACACCCACACCACAGGCTCACACACCAGAAGCACACACACCGCAGGCACACAGGTTTTCCGGAATCCTTTCTCCTTCATAACCTTTCTGTGCTATTTCGTTGGCCTGGAGCCGCCTCTCCACGCACCGCTAATGGCCCTCTGTTGCCTTTCAAGACCCTGCTGGTGTCAGTCTCTAGACGACCTCCCTAACACCCCCACCAGATCCGAGCTGGGCGCGCGTCTACTGCCGGGACTGGTCCTCCAGATTCAGGCAGAGGGAAGGGAGCCCCATGGTCTCCCTCCTGGGCCCACTTGGTGGGGCTGGGTCCCCTCTCAGCCCAAACTCGGTTCCTGACGTTCGTGTTCCGTCATCCCTAAGGTTTCAGGCCCTGTTTTGGTGAGATGTGTTGGTCCCGCGCTGCTCCCACAAGCCACCGTCATCTCCACGTCCCCACCCCGAGCATGGCCGACCCAAGGGAGCTCTGCGCGGAGTCTGCTGCACTGGCCCGGTGTGGCTGTGGACACCGCAGACTCTACCGCCTGCCGGGGCCGTCGGAAGGATCGACGCCGCCACACCACACCACGCCAAGCTCCCTGGAACAGGCATACGTGACCTTCTGAACCCTGACACTGATCCTGACAGCGCCCCGAATCACTGCTTTGTTCCGTGTCCTGCTTGGGATGCGCCGAGTTTACGCTTCTGAGTTCTCGGTCACAGTAGAAGAAGGAGACACCTACCACCACGGGAGACAGAAACCGCTCCAATACCTTCCTGGTCACACTCGAGGCAGGATAGAATGCCCCAGGCTTGGGCCTAACTGAGGAACAACAAACCCGTTGCTATGGCAGCAATGGAGTCCAGCGTGCCTCATAACGCCGGGGCCGCCCCCGCCCCCCCGGGGCCCCCGCAACCAACCGGCAGGCTGGGTGGCAAAGGGCCTAAGGGTGCTGCAGGCCACCCTCGTGGCCCTCAGCTTTGACCACAATACCTCCCAAGGTGGCCTTTCAGTGAACCCGCGGTGGGTCCTGGCCCTCAATTCCTGCTTCACGCAGGATGTCGATCCCAAAGGTCCCCGTAATGATGCACCCACTGGGAGCCCAGGCTGGCATGCTCCCTCCAGGACAGGTCGGATACCACCGCCCTAACCTGACCCCTCCCCCGGAGGTCCACCAAGGCCCAGGTGGAGGAAGAGGCGGGGTGAGGGGCATGTGGCCCTGAGAGGCCTCTCCCCGCTCAGGATCTCAGCTATCAAGTGCAGGAGCTTTCAAGGCCTCCATTTGGCAATCTCACACCCTTTCCCCTCCTGAGTCGGGGGGGTGAGGGATCTGCTGCCCCCGAATCCATGTGCCCAGGGCACGTGAGGGGGCCGGGGGCCGGCACGAGACACCTGAGCGGACACGTCCATCCAGACGCTCACACACCACACATGCACACGCAACCCACCGCACAGAACACATTTGTGACATACCACACACACATACGCCACACACGCCCAACACTCCCACCCCACAGTCACACAGGATTTCTGGACTCCTTTCTCCTTCATGACCTTTCTGTGCTATTTCCTTACCCTGAGCCGCCTATCCTCCCCCCGCTAATGTCCTTCTCTTGCCTTTCAATCCCCTGCTTGTGTCAGTCCCTAGACGACCTCCCTAACACTCCCACCAGATCCAAGCTGCGCCCGGGTCTGCTCCTTCCCAAACTGCCGGTACTGGTCCTCCAGACTCAGGCCGAGGGAAGGGAGACCACTCCCTTATGGGCCCACTTGCTGGGGCCTGGCTCCCCTCTCAGCCCAAGCTCGGTTCCTGACGTTTGTGTTCCGTCATCCCTAAGGGTTCAGTCCCTGTTTTGGTGAGATGTGTTGGCCCCGCGCTGCACCCACAAGGCCACCGTCATCTCCACGTCCCCACCACGACATGCCCGACTCGAGGGAGCTCTTCGCGGAGGCTGCCGCACTGGCCCGGTGTGGCCGTGGACACCGCCGACCCTTCCGCCTGCCGGGGCCGTCGGAAGGATGTACGTCGCCACGTCACACAACGCCAAGCTCCCTGGAACAGGGCGCCCTGGACACACCTGCGTGTTCTATCACAGCCTGGGAAACGTGACCTTCTGAACCCCGACACGAGTCCTGATAGCGCCCCGAATCTCTGTTTTCTTCTGTGTCCTGCTTGGGATGCGCAGTGGTTACGCTTCTGAATTCTCTGGTCACAGGAGAAGAAGGAGACACCTACCACCACGGGAGACAGAAACCGGTCCACTACATTCCTGGTCACACTCCAGGCAGGAAAGAAAGCCGCAAGCTTGGGCCTACCTGAGGAGCAACCAAACGTTGCTATGGCAGCAATGGAGTCAAGCCTGCCTCATAAAGCTGGGGCCGCACCCTGCCCCACCCGGGGGCCCCCGCAGCCAACTGGCAGGCAGGGTGGGCAAAGAGCCTAAGGGTGCTGCAGGCCACCTACGTGGCTCTCAGCTTTGACCGAAACACCTCCCAAGGTGGCCTTTCAGTGAACCCGCTGTGGATCCTGGCCCTCGACTTCCTGCTTCACACAGGATGTCGATTCCAAAGTTCCCCGTGATGATGCACCCACTGGGAGCCCAGGCTGGCATCCTCCCTCCAGGTCACGTCGGACACCAATGCCCTGAGCCTGCCCCCTCCCTCGGAGATCCCACCAAGGCCAAGGTGGAGGAAGAGGCGGGGGTGAGGGGAATGTGGCCCTGAGGGGCCTCTCCCCGCTCAGAGTCTCAACTATCAAGTGCAGGAGCTTTCCAAGGCCCCCATTTGGCCATCTCACATCCTGTTCCCCTCCTGAGTCCGGGAGCAGTGAGGGAACTGCTGCAACAAAAACCACGTGCCCAGGGCATGTGTGGGCGACCCGCGCGAGACACCCATGCGGACACGTCCATCCACACGCTCACACACCACACATGCACACGCAACCCAGCCGCACAGAACACATTTGTGACATACCACACACACATACACCACACACGCGCAACACACCCACACCACAGGCACACACACCACAAGCACACACACCACAGGCACACAGGGTTTCCGGACTCCTTTCTCCTTCATGACCTTTCTGTGCTATTTCGTTGGCCTGGAGCCGCCTCCCCACGCACCGCTAATGGCCCTCTGTTGCCTTTCAAGACCCTGCTGGTGTCAGTCTCTAGACGACCTCCCTAACTTCCCCACTAGATCCGAGCTGGGCCCGTGTCTCCTGCCGGGACAGGTCCTCAGACCCAGGCAGAGGGAAGGGAGCCCCATGGTCTCCCTCCTGGGCCCACTTGGTGGGGCCTGGATCCCCTCTCAGCCCAAGATCGGTTCCTGACGTTCCTGTTCCGTCATCACGAAGGGTTCAATCCCTGTTTTGGTGAGATCTCTTGGTCCCGAGCTCCTCACACAAGGCCAAGGTAACCTCCAAGTCCCCACAACGAGCATGGCCAACTCGAGTGAGCTCTGCACGGAGACTGCCGCACTGGCCCGGTGTGGCTGTGGACCCCGCAGACCCTGCCTCCTGCCGGGTCCGTCGGTATGATGGGAGCCACCACGCCACACGATGCCAAGCTCCCTGGAACAGGGCGCCCTGGGCGCACTTCCCTGTTCCTATCACAGCCTGACAAACGTGACCTTCTGAACCCCGACACTGGTCCTGACAGTGCCCCGAATCTCTGTTTTGTTCTGGTTCCTGCTTGGGATGCTCAGAGGTTACGCTTCCGAGTTCTCCGGTCACAGGACAGGAAGGAGACAGTATCCCACGGGAGACAGAAACCGCTCCACTACATTCCTGGTCACACTCCAGGCAGGATAGAAAGCCGCAGGCTTGGGCCTACCTGAGGAGCAACCAAACGTTGCTATGGCAGCAATGAGGTCAAGCCTGCCTCATAAAGCCGGGGCCGCACCCCGCCCCACCCGGGGGCCCCCGCAGCCAACTGGCAGGCAGGGTGGGCAAAGAGCCTAAGGGTGCTGCAGGCCACCTACGTGGCCCTCAGCTTTGACCGAAACACCTCCCAAGGTGGCCTTTCAGTGAACCCGCTGTGGATCCTGGCCCTCAACTTCCTGCTTCACACAGGATGTCGATCCCAAAGGTCCCCGTGATGATGCACCCACTGGGAGCCCAGGCTGGCATCCTCCCTCCAGGTCACGTCGGACACCAACGCCCTGAGCCTGCCCCCTCCCTCGGAGATCACACCAAGGCCGAGGTGGAGGAAGAGGCGGGGGTGAGGGGCATGTGGGCCTGAGGGGCCTCTCCCCACACAGGGTCTCAACTATCAATTGCAGGAGCTTTCCAAGGCCCCCATTTGGCCATCTCACATCCTGTTCCCCTCCTGAGTCCGTGAGCAGTGAGGGAACTGCTGCCGCAAAAACCACGTGCCCAGGACACGTGTGGGTATCCCGCACCAGACACCTGTGCGGACACGTCCATCCACACGCTCACACAGCACACATGCACACGGAATCCACCACACAGAACACATTTGTGACATACCACACACACATACACCACACACGCGCAACACACCCACACCACAGGCTCACACACCAGAAGCACACACACCGCAGGCACACAGGTTTTCCGGAATCCTTTCTCCTTCATAACCTTTCTGTGCTATTTCGTTGGCCTGGAGCCGCCTCTCCACGCACCGCTAATGGCCCTCTGTTGCCTTTCAAGACCCTGCTGGTGTCAGTCTCTAGACGACCTCCCTAACACCCCCACCAGATCCGAGCTGGGCGCGCGTCTACTGCCGGGACTGGTCCTCCAGATTCAGGCAGAGGGAAGGGAGCCCCATGGTCTCCCTCCTGGGCCCACTTGGTGGGGCTGGGTCCCCTCTCAGCCCAAACTCGGTTCCTGACGTTCGTGTTCCGTCATCCCTAAGGTTTCAGGCCCTGTTTTGGTGAGATGTGTTGGTCCCGCGCTGCTCCCACAAGCCACCGTCATCTCCACGTCCCCACCCCGAGCATGGCCGACCCAAGGGAGCTCTGCGCGGAGTCTGCTGCACTGGCCCGGTGTGGCTGTGGACACCGCAGACTCTACCGCCTGCCGGGGCCGTCGGAAGGATCGACGCCGCCACACCACACCACGCCAAGCTCCCTGGAACAGGCATACGTGACCTTCTGAACCCTGACACTGATCCTGACAGCGCCCCGAATCACTGCTTTGTTCCGTGTCCTGCTTGGGATGCGCCGAGTTTACGCTTCTGAGTTCTCCGGTCACAGTAGAAGAAGGAGACACCTACCACCACGGGAGACAGAAACCGCTCCAATACCTTCCTGGTCACACTCGAGGCAGGATAGAATGCCCCAGGCTTGGGCCTAACTGAGGAACAACAAACCCGTTGCTATGGCAGCAATGGAGTCCAGCGTGCCTCATAACGCCGGGGCCGCCCCCGCCCCCCCGGGGCCCCCGCAACCAACCGGCAGGCTGGGTGGCAAAGGGCCTAAGGGTGCTGCAGGCCACCCTCGTGGCCCTCAGCTTTGACCACAATACCTCCCAAGGTGGCCTTTCAGTGAACCCGCGGTGGGTCCTGGCCCTCAATTCCTGCTTCACGCAGGATGTCGATCCCAAAGGTCCCCGTAATGATGCACCCACTGGGAGCCCAGGCTGGCATGCTCCCTCCAGGACAGGTCGGATACCACCGCCCTAACCTGACCCCTCCCCCGGAGGTCCACCAAGGCCCAGGTGGAGGAAGAGGCGGGGTGAGGGGCATGTGGCCCTGAGAGGCCTCTCCCCGCTCAGGATCTCAGCTATCAAGTGCAGGAGCTTTCAAGGCCTCCATTTGGCAATCTCACACCCTTTCCCCTCCTGAGTCGGGGGGGTGAGGGATCTGCTGCCCCCGAATCCATGTGCCCAGGGCACGTGAGGGGGCCGGGGGCCGGCACGAGACACCTGAGCGGACACGTCCATCCAGACGCTCACACACCACACATGCACACGCAACCCACCGCACAGAACACATTTGTGACATACCACACACACATACGCCACACACGCCCAACACTCCCACCCCACAGTCACACAGGATTTCTGGACTCCTTTCTCCTTCATGACCTTTCTGTGCTATTTCCTTACCCTGAGCCGCCTATCCTCCCCCCGCTAATGTCCTTCTCTTGCCTTTCAATCCCCTGCTTGTGTCAGTCCCTAGACGACCTCCCTAACACTCCCACCAGATCCAAGCTGCGCCCGGGTCTGCTCCTTCCCAAACTGCCGGTACTGGTCCTCCAGACTCAGGCCGAGGGAAGGGAGACCACTCCCTTATGGGCCCACTTGCTGGGGCCTGGCTCCCCTCTCAGCCCAAGCTCGGTTCCTGACGTTTGTGTTCCGTCATCCCTAAGGGTTCAGTCCCTGTTTTGGTGAGATGTGTTGGCCCCGCGCTGCACCCACAAGGCCACCGTCATCTCCACGTCCCCACCACGACATGCCCGACTCGAGGGAGCTCTTCGCGGAGGCTGCCGCACTGGCCCGGTGTGGCCGTGGACACCGCCGACCCTTCCGCCTGCCGGGGCCGTCGGAAGGATGTACGTCGCCACGTCACACAACGCCAAGCTCCCTGGAACAGGGCGCCCTGGACACACCTGCGTGTTCTATCACAGCCTGGGAAACGTGACCTTCTGAACCCCGACACGAGTCCTGATAGCGCCCCGAATCTCTGTTTTCTTCTGTGTCCTGCTTGGGATGCGCAGTGGTTACGCTTCTGAATTCTCTGGTCACAGGAGAAGAAGGAGACACCTACCACCACGGGAGACAGAAACCGGTCCACTACATTCCTGGTCACACTCCAGGCAGGAAAGAAAGCCGCAAGCTTGGGCCTACCTGAGGAGCAACCAAACGTTGCTATGGCAGCAATGGAGTCAAGCCTGCCTCATAAAGCTGGGGCCGCACCCTGCCCCACCCGGGGGCCCCCGCAGCCAACTGGCAGGCAGGGTGGGCAAAGAGCCTAAGGGTGCTGCAGGCCACCTACGTGGCTCTCAGCTTTGACCGAAACACCTCCCAAGGTGGCCTTTCAGTGAACCCGCTGTGGATCCTGGCCCTCGACTTCCTGCTTCACACAGGATGTCGATTCCAAAGTTCCCCGTGATGATGCACCCACTGGGAGCCCAGGCTGGCATCCTCCCTCCAGGTCACGTCGGACACCAATGCCCTGAGCCTGCCCCCTCCCTCGGAGATCCCACCAAGGCCAAGGTGGAGGAAGAGGCGGGGGTGAGGGGAATGTGGCCCTGAGGGGCCTCTCCCCGCTCAGAGTCTCAACTATCAAGTGCAGGAGCTTTCCAAGGCCCCCATTTGGCCATCTCACATCCTGTTCCCCTCCTGAGTCCGGGAGCAGTGAGGGAACTGCTGCAACAAAAACCACGTGCCCAGGGCATGTGTGGCGTGACCCGCGCGAGACACCCATGCGGACACGTCCATCCACACGCTCACACACCACACATGCACACGCAACCCGCCGCACAGAACACATTTGTGACATACCACACACACATACACCACACACGCGCAACACACCCACACCACAGGCACACACACCACAAGCACACACACCACAGGCACACAGGGTTTCCGGACTCCTTTCTCCTTCATGACCTTTCTGTGCTATTTCGTTGGCCTGGAGCCGCCTCCCCACGCACCGCTAATGGCCCTCTGTTGCCTTTCAAGACCCTGCTGGTGTCAGTCTCTAGACGACCTCCCTAACTTCCCCACTAGATCCGAGCTGGGCCCGTGTCTCCTGCCGGGACAGGTCCTCAGACCCAGGCAGAGGGAAGGGAGCCCCATGGTCTCCCTCCTGGGCCCACTTGGTGGGGCCTGGATCCCCTCTCAGCCCAAGATCGGTTCCTGACGTTCCTGTTCCGTCATCACGAAGGGTTCAATCCCTGTTTTGGTGAGATCTCTTGGTCCCGAGCTCCTCACACAAGGCCAAGGTAACCTCCAAGTCCCCACAACGAGCATGGCCAACTCGAGTGAGCTCTGCACGGAGACTGCCGCACTGGCCCGGTGTGGCTGTGGACCCCGCAGACCCTGCCTCCTGCCGGGTCCGTCGGTATGATGGGAGCCACCACGCCACACGATGCCAAGCTCCCTGGAACAGGGCGCCCTGGGCGCACTTCCCTGTTCCTATCACAGCCTGACAAACGTGACCTTCTGAACCCCGACACTGGTCCTGACAGTGCCCCGAATCTCTGTTTTGTTCTGGTTCCTGCTTGGGATGCTCAGAGGTTACGCTTCCGAGTTCTCCGGTCACAGGACAGGAAGGAGACAGTATCCCACGGGAGACAGAAACCGCTCCACTACATTCCTGGTCACACTCCAGGCAGGATAGAAAGCCGCAGGCTTGGGCCTACCTGAGGAGCAACCAAACGTTGCTATGGCAGCAATGAGGTCAAGCCTGCCTCATAAAGCCGGGGCCGCACCCCGCCCCACCCGGGGGCCCCCGCAGCCAACTGGCAGGCAGGGTGGGCAAAGAGCCTAAGGGTGCTGCAGGCCACCTACGTGGCCCTCAGCTTTGACCGAAACACCTCCCAAGGTGGCCTTTCAGTGAACCCGCTGTGGATCCTGGCCCTCAACTTCCTGCTTCACACAGGATGTCGATCCCAAAGGTCCCCGTGATGATGCACCCACTGGGAGCCCAGGCTGGCATCCTCCCTCCAGGTCACGTCGGACACCAACGCCCTGAGCCTGCCCCCTCCCTCGGAGGTCCCACCAAGGCCGAGGTGGAGGAAGAGGCGGGGGTGAGGGGCATGTGGGCCTGAGGGGCCTCTCCCCACACAGGGTCTCAACTATCAATTGCAGGAGCTTTCCAAGGCCCCCATTTGGCCATCTCACATCCTGTTCCCCTCCTGAGTCCGTGAGCAGTGAGGGAACTGCTGCCGCAAAAACCACGTGCCCAGGACACGTGTGGGTATCCCGCACCAGACACCTGTGCGGACACGTCCATCCACACGCTCACACAGCACACATGCACACGGAATCCACCACACAGAACACATTTGTGACATACCACACACACATACACCACACACGCGCAACACACCCACACCACAGGCTCACACACCAGAAGCACACACACCGCAGGCACACAGGTTTTCCGGAATCCTTTCTCCTTCATAACCTTTCTGTGCTATTTCGTTGGCCTGGAGCCGCCTCTCCACGCACCGCTAATGGCCCTCTGTTGCCTTTCAAGACCCTGCTGGTGTCAGTCTCTAGACGACCTCCCTAACACCCCCACCAGATCCGAGCTGGGCGCGCGTCTACTGCCGGGACTGGTCCTCCAGATTCAGGCAGAGGGAAGGGAGCCCCATGGTCTCCCTCCTGGGCCCACTTGGTGGGGCTGGGTCCCCTCTCAGCCCAAACTCGGTTCCTGACGTTCGTGTTCCGTCATCCCTAAGGTTTCAGGCCCTGTTTTGGTGAGATGTGTTGGTCCCGCGCTGCTCCCACAAGCCACCGTCATCTCCACGTCCCCACCCCGAGCATGGCCGACCCAAGGGAGCTCTGCGCGGAGTCTGCTGCACTGGCCCGGTGTGGCTGTGGACACCGCAGACTCTACCGCCTGCCGGGGCCGTCGGAAGGATCGACGCCGCCACACCACACCACGCCAAGCTCCCTGGAACAGGCATACGTGACCTTCTGAACCCTGACACTGATCCTGACAGCGCCCCGAATCACTGCTTTGTTCCGTGTCCTGCTTGGGATGCGCCGAGTTTACGCTTCTGAGTTCTCCGGTCACAGTAGAAGAAGGAGACACCTACCACCACGGGAGACAGAAACCGCTCCAATACCTTCCTGGTCACACTCGAGGCAGGATAGAATGCCCCAGGCTTGGGCCTAACTGAGGAACAACAAACCCGTTGCTATGGCAGCAATGGAGTCCAGCGTGCCTCATAACGCCGGGGCCGCCCCCGCCCCCCCGGGGCCCCCGCAACCAACCGGCAGGCTGGGTGGCAAAGGGCCTAAGGGTGCTGCAGGCCACCCTCGTGGCCCTCAGCTTTGACCACAATACCTCCCAAGGTGGCCTTTCAGTGAACCCGCGGTGGGTCCTGGCCCTCAATTCCTGCTTCACGCAGGATGTCGATCCCAAAGGTCCCCGTAATGATGCACCCACTGGGAGCCCAGGCTGGCATGCTCCCTCCAGGACAGGTCGGATACCACCGCCCTAACCTGACCCCTCCCCCGGAGGTCCACCAAGGCCCAGGTGGAGGAAGAGGCGGGGTGAGGGGCATGTGGCCCTGAGAGGCCTCTCCCCGCTCAGGATCTCAGCTATCAAGTGCAGGAGCTTTCAAGGCCTCCATTTGGCAATCTCACACCCTTTCCCCTCCTGAGTCGGGGGGGTGAGGGATCTGCTGCCCCCGAATCCATGTGCCCAGGGCACGTGAGGGGGCCGGGGGCCGGCACGAGACACCTGAGCGGACACGTCCATCCAGACGCTCACACACCACACATGCACACGCAACCCACCGCACAGAACACATTGGTGACATACCACACACACATACGCCACACACGCCCAACACTCCCACCCCACAGTCACACAGGATTTCTGGACTCCTTTCTCCTTCATGACCTTTCTGTGCTATTTCCTTACCCTGAGCCGCCTATCCTCCCCCCGCTAATGTCCTTCTCTTGCCTTTCAATCCCCTGCTTGTGTCAGTCCCTAGACGACCTCCCTAACACTCCCACCAGATCCAAGCTGCGCCCGGGTCTGCTCCTTCCCAAACTGCCGGTACTGGTCCTCCAGACTCAGGCCGAGGGAAGGGAGACCACTCCCTTATGGGCCCACTTGCTGGGGCCTGGCTCCCCTCTCAGCCCAAGCTCGGTTCCTGACGTTTGTGTTCCGTCATCCCTAAGGGTTCAGTCCCTGTTTTGGTGAGATGTGTTGGCCCCGCGCTGCACCCACAAGGCCACCGTCATCTCCACGTCCCCACCACGACATGCCCGACTCGAGGGAGCTCTTCGCGGAGGCTGCCGCACTGGCCCGGTGTGGCCGTGGACACCGCCGACCCTTCCGCCTGCCGGGGCCGTCGGAAGGATGTACGTCGCCACGTCACACAACGCCAAGCTCCCTGGAACAGGGCGCCCTGGACACACCTGCGTGTTCTATCACAGCCTGGGAAACGTGACCTTCTGAACCCCGACACGAGTCCTGATAGCGCCCCGAATCTCTGTTTTCTTCTGTGTCCTGCTTGGGATGCGCAGTGGTTACGCTTCTGAATTCTCTGGTCACAGGAGAAGAAGGAGACACCTACCACCACGGGAGACAGAAACCGGTCCACTACATTCCTGGTCACACTCCAGGCAGGAAAGAAAGCCGCAAGCTTGGGCCTACCTGAGGAGCAACCAAACGTTGCTATGGCAGCAATGGAGTCAAGCCTGCCTCATAAAGCTGGGGCCGCACCCTGCCCCACCCGGGGGCCCCCGCAGCCAACTGGCAGGCAGGGTGGGCAAAGAGCCTAAGGGTGCTGCAGGCCACCTACGTGGCTCTCAGCTTTGACCGAAACACCTCCCAAGGTGGCCTTTCAGTGAACCCGCTGTGGATCCTGGCCCTCGACTTCCTGCTTCACACAGGATGTCGATTCCAAAGTTCCCCGTGATGATGCACCCACTGGGAGCCCAGGCTGGCATCCTCCCTCCAGGTCACGTCGGACACCAATGCCCTGAGCCTGCCCCCTCCCTCGGAGATCCCACCAAGGCCAAGGTGGAGGAAGAGGCGGGGGTGAGGGGAATGTGGCCCTGAGGGGCCTCTCCCCGCTCAGAGTCTCAACTATCAAGTGCAGGAGCTTTCCAAGGCCCCCATTTGGCCATCTCACATCCTGTTCCCCTCCTGAGTCCGGGAGCAGTGAGGGAACTGCTGCAACAAAAACCACGTGCCCAGGGCATGTGTGGGCGACCCGCGCGAGACACCCATGCGGACACGTCCATCCACACGCTCACACACCACACATGCACACGCAACCCGCCGCACAGAACACATTTGTGACATACCACACACACATACACCACACACGCGCAACACACCCACACCACAGGCACACACACCACAAGCACACACACCACAGGCACACAGGGTTTCCGGACTCCTTTCTCCTTCATGACCTTTCTGTGCTATTTCGTTGGCCTGGAGCCGCCTCCCCACGCACCGCTAATGGCCCTCTGTTGCCTTTCAAGACCCTGCTGGTGTCAGTCTCTAGACGACCTCCCTAACTTCCCCACTAGATCCGAGCTGGGCCCGTGTCTCCTGCCGGGACAGGTCCTCAGACCCAGGCAGAGGGAAGGGAGCCCCATGGTCTCCCTCCTGGGCCCACTTGGTGGGGCCTGGATCCCCTCTCAGCCCAAGATCGGTTCCTGACGTTCCTGTTCCGTCATCACGAAGGGTTCAATCCCTGTTTTGGTGAGATCTCTTGGTCCCGAGCTCCTCACACAAGGCCAAGGTAACCTCCAAGTCCCCACAACGAGCATGGCCAACTCGAGTGAGCTCTGCACGGAGACTGCCGCACTGGCCCGGTGTGGCTGTGGACCCCGCAGACCCTGCCTCCTGCCGGGTCCGTCGGTATGATGGGAGCCACCACGCCACACGATGCCAAGCTCCCTGGAACAGGGCGCCCTGGGCGCACTTCCCTGTTCCTATCACAGCCTGACAAACGTGACCTTCTGAACCCCGACACTGGTCCTGACAGTGCCCCGAATCTCTGTTTTGTTCTGGTTCCTGCTTGGGATGCTCAGAGGTTACGCTTCCGAGTTCTCCGGTCACAGGACAGGAAGGAGACAGTATCCCACGGGAGACAGAAACCGCTCCACTACATTCCTGGTCACACTCCAGGCAGGATAGAAAGCCGCAGGCTTGGGCCTACCTGAGGAGCAACCAAACGTTGCTATGGCAGCAATGAGGTCAAGCCTGCCTCATAAAGCCGGGGCCGCACCCCGCCCCACCCGGGGGCCCCCGCAGCCAACTGGCAGGCAGGGTGGGCAAAGAGCCTAAGGGTGCTGCAGGCCACCTACGTGGCCCTCAGCTTTGACCGAAACACCTCCCAAGGTGGCCTTTCAGTGAACCCGCTGTGGATCCTGGCCCTCAACTTCCTGCTTCACACAGGATGTCGATCCCAAAGGTCCCCGTGATGATGCACCCACTGGGAGCCCAGGCTGGCATCCTCCCTCCAGGTCACGTCGGACACCAACGCCCTGAGCCTGCCCCCTCCCTCGGAGGTCACACCAAGGCCGAGGTGGAGGAAGAGGCGGGGGTGAGGGGCATGTGGGCCTGAGGGGCCTCTCCCCACACAGGGTCTCAACTATCAATTGCAGGAGCTTTCCAAGGCCCCCATTTGGCCATCTCACATCCTGTTCCCCTCCTGAGTCCGTGAGCAGTGAGGGAACTGCTGCCGCAAAAACCACGTGCCCAGGACACGTGTGGGTATCCCGCACCAGACACCTGTGCGGACACGTCCATCCACACGCTCACACAGCACACATGCACACGGAATCCACCACACAGAACACATTTGTGACATACCACACACACATACACCACACACGCGCAACACACCCACACCACAGGCTCACACACCAGAAGCACACACACCGCAGGCACACAGGTTTTCCGGAATCCTTTCTCCTTCATAACCTTTCTGTGCTATTTCGTTGGCCTGGAGCCGCCTCTCCACGCACCGCTAATGGCCCTCTGTTGCCTTTCAAGACCCTGCTGGTGTCAGTCTCTAGACGACCTCCCTAACACCCCCACCAGATCCGAGCTGGGCGCGCGTCTACTGCCGGGACTGGTCCTCCAGATTCAGGCAGAGGGAAGGGAGCCCCATGGTCTCCCTCCTGGGCCCACTTGGTGGGGCTGGGTCCCCTCTCAGCCCAAACTCGGTTCCTGACGTTCGTGTTCCGTCATCCCTAAGGTTTCAGGCCCTGTTTTGGTGAGATGTGTTGGTCCCGCGCTGCTCCCACAAGCCACCGTCATCTCCACGTCCCCACCCCGAGCATGGCCGACCCAAGGGAGCTCTGCGCGGAGTCTGCTGCACTGGCCCGGTGTGGCTGTGGACACCGCAGACTCTACCGCCTGCCGGGGCCGTCGGAAGGATCGACGCCGCCACACCACACCACGCCAAGCTCCCTGGAACAGGCATACGTGACCTTCTGAACCCTGACACTGATCCTGACAGCGCCCCGAATCACTGCTTTGTTCCGTGTCCTGCTTGGGATGCGCCGAGTTTACGCTTCTGAGTTCTCCGGTCACAGTAGAAGAAGGAGACACCTACCACCACGGGAGACAGAAACCGCTCCAATACCTTCCTGGTCACACTCGAGGCAGGATAGAATGCCCCAGGCTTGGGCCTAACTGAGGAACAACAAACCCGTTGCTATGGCAGCAATGGAGTCCAGCGTGCCTCATAACGCCGGGGCCGCCCCCGCCCCCCCGGGGCCCCCGCAACCAACCGGCAGGCTGGGTGGCAAAGGGCCTAAGGGTGCTGCAGGCCACCCTCGTGGCCCTCAGCTTTGACCACAATACCTCCCAAGGTGGCCTTTCAGTGAACCCGCGGTGGGTCCTGGCCCTCAATTCCTGCTTCACGCAGGATGTCGATCCCAAAGGTCCCCGTAATGATGCACCCACTGGGAGCCCAGGCTGGCATGCTCCCTCCAGGACAGGTCGGATACCACCGCCCTAACCTGACCCCTCCCCCGGAGGTCCACCAAGGCCCAGGTGGAGGAAGAGGCGGGGTGAGGGGCATGTGGCCCTGAGAGGCCTCTCCCCGCTCAGGATCTCAGCTATCAAGTGCAGGAGCTTTCAAGGCCTCCATTTGGCAATCTCACACCCTTTCCCCTCCTGAGTCGGGGGGGTGAGGGATCTGCTGCCCCCGAATCCATGTGCCCAGGGCACGTGAGGGGGCCGGGGGCCGGCACGAGACACCTGAGCGGACACGTCCATCCAGACGCTCACACACCACACATGCACACGCAACCCACCGCACAGAACACATTGGTGACATACCACACACACATACGCCACACACGCCCAACACTCCCACCCCACAGTCACACAGGATTTCTGGACTCCTTTCTCCTTCATGACCTTTCTGTGCTATTTCCTTACCCTGAGCCGCCTATCCTCCCCCCGCTAATGTCCTTCTCTTGCCTTTCAATCCCCTGCTTGTGTCAGTCCCTAGACGACCTCCCTAACACTCCCACCAGATCCAAGCTGCGCCCGGGTCTGCTCCTTCCCAAACTGCCGGTACTGGTCCTCCAGACTCAGGCCGAGGGAAGGGAGACCACTCCCTTATGGGCCCACTTGCTGGGGCCTGGCTCCCCTCTCAGCCCAAGCTCGGTTCCTGACGTTTGTGTTCCGTCATCCCTAAGGGTTCAGTCCCTGTTTTGGTGAGATGTGTTGGCCCCGCGCTGCACCCACAAGGCCACCGTCATCTCCACGTCCCCACCACGACATGCCCGACTCGAGGGAGCTCTTCGCGGAGGCTGCCGCACTGGCCCGGTGTGGCCGTGGACACCGCCGACCCTTCCGCCTGCCGGGGCCGTCGGAAGGATGTACGTCGCCACGTCACACAACGCCAAGCTCCCTGGAACAGGGCGCCCTGGACACACCTGCGTGTTCTATCACAGCCTGGGAAACGTGACCTTCTGAACCCCGACACGAGTCCTGATAGCGCCCCGAATCTCTGTTTTCTTCTGTGTCCTGCTTGGGATGCGCAGTGGTTACGCTTCTGAATTCTCTGGTCACAGGAGAAGAAGGAGACACCTACCACCACGGGAGACAGAAACCGGTCCACTACATTCCTGGTCACACTCCAGGCAGGAAAGAAAGCCGCAAGCTTGGGCCTACCTGAGGAGCAACCAAACGTTGCTATGGCAGCAATGGAGTCAAGCCTGCCTCATAAAGCTGGGGCCGCACCCTGCCCCACCCGGGGGCCCCCGCAGCCAACTGGCAGGCAGGGTGGGCAAAGAGCCTAAGGGTGCTGCAGGCCACCTACGTGGCTCTCAGCTTTGACCGAAACACCTCCCAAGGTGGCCTTTCAGTGAACCCGCTGTGGATCCTGGCCCTCGACTTCCTGCTTCACACAGGATGTCGATTCCAAAGTTCCCCGTGATGATGCACCCACTGGGAGCCCAGGCTGGCATCCTCCCTCCAGGTCACGTCGGACACCAATGCCCTGAGCCTGCCCCCTCCCTCGGAGATCCCACCAAGGCCAAGGTGGAGGAAGAGGCGGGGGTGAGGGGAATGTGGCCCTGAGGGGCCTCTCCCCGCTCAGAGTCTCAACTATCAAGTGCAGGAGCTTTCCAAGGCCCCCATTTGGCCATCTCACATCCTGTTCCCCTCCTGAGTCCGGGAGCAGTGAGGGAACTGCTGCAACAAAAACCACGTGCCCAGGGCATGTGTGGGCGACCCGCGCGAGACACCCATGCGGACACGTCCATCCACACGCTCACACACCACACATGCACACGCAACCCGCCGCACAGAACACATTTGTGACATACCACACACACATACACCACACACGCGCAACACACCCACACCACAGGCACACACACCACAAGCACACACACCACAGGCACACAGGGTTTCCGGACTCCTTTCTCCTTCATGACCTTTCTGTGCTATTTCGTTGGCCTGGAGCCGCCTCCCCACGCACCGCTAATGGCCCTCTGTTGCCTTTCAAGACCCTGCTGGTGTCAGTCTCTAGACGACCTCCCTAACTTCCCCACTAGATCCGAGCTGGGCCCGTGTCTCCTGCCGGGACAGGTCCTCAGACCCAGGCAGAGGGAAGGGAGCCCCATGGTCTCCCTCCTGGGCCCACTTGGTGGGGCCTGGATCCCCTCTCAGCCCAAGATCGGTTCCTGACGTTCCTGTTCCGTCATCACGAAGGGTTCAATCCCTGTTTTGGTGAGATCTCTTGGTCCCGAGCTCCTCACACAAGGCCAAGGTAACCTCCAAGTCCCCACAACGAGCATGGCCAACTCGAGTGAGCTCTGCACGGAGACTGCCGCACTGGCCCGGTGTGGCTGTGGACCCCGCAGACCCTGCCTCCTGCCGGGTCCGTCGGTATGATGGGAGCCACCACGCCACACGATGCCAAGCTCCCTGGAACAGGGCGCCCTGGGCGCACTTCCCTGTTCCTATCACAGCCTGACAAACGTGACCTTCTGAACCCCGACACTGGTCCTGACAGTGCCCCGAATCTCTGTTTTGTTCTGGTTCCTGCTTGGGATGCTCAGAGGTTACGCTTCCGAGTTCTCCGGTCACAGGACAGGAAGGAGACAGTATCCCACGGGAGACAGAAACCGCTCCACTACATTCCTGGTCACACTCCAGGCAGGATAGAAAGCCGCAGGCTTGGGCCTACCTGAGGAGCAACCAAACGTTGCTATGGCAGCAATGAGGTCAAGCCTGCCTCATAAAGCCGGGGCCGCACCCCGCCCCACCCGGGGGCCCCCGCAGCCAACTGGCAGGCAGGGTGGGCAAAGAGCCTAAGGGTGCTGCAGGCCACCTACGTGGCCCTCAGCTTTGACCGAAACACCTCCCAAGGTGGCCTTTCAGTGAACCCGCTGTGGATCCTGGCCCTCAACTTCCTGCTTCACACAGGATGTCGATCCCAAAGGTCCCCGTGATGATGCACCCACTGGGAGCCCAGGCTGGCATCCTCCCTCCAGGTCACGTCGGACACCAACGCCCTGAGCCTGCCCCCTCCCTCGGAGGTCACACCAAGGCCGAGGTGGAGGAAGAGGCGGGGGTGAGGGGCATGTGGGCCTGAGGGGCCTCTCCCCACACAGGGTCTCAACTATCAATTGCAGGAGCTTTCCAAGGCCCCCATTTGGCCATCTCACATCCTGTTCCCCTCCTGAGTCCGTGAGCAGTGAGGGAACTGCTGCCGCAAAAACCACGTGCCCAGGACACGTGTGGGTATCCCGCACCAGACACCTGTGCGGACACGTCCATCCACACGCTCACACAGCACACATGCACACGGAATCCACCACACAGAACACATTTGTGACATACCACACACACATACACCACACACGCGCAACACACCCACACCACAGGCTCACACACCAGAAGCACACACACCGCAGGCACACAGGTTTTCCGGAATCCTTTCTCCTTCATAACCTTTCTGTGCTATTTCGTTGGCCTGGAGCCGCCTCTCCACGCACCGCTAATGGCCCTCTGTTGCCTTTCAAGACCCTGCTGGTGTCAGTCTCTAGACGACCTCCCTAACACCCCCACCAGATCCGAGCTGGGCGCGCGTCTACTGCCGGGACTGGTCCTCCAGATTCAGGCAGAGGGAAGGGAGCCCCATGGTCTCCCTCCTGGGCCCACTTGGTGGGGCTGGGTCCCCTCTCAGCCCAAACTCGGTTCCTGACGTTCGTGTTCCGTCATCCCTAAGGTTTCAGGCCCTGTTTTGGTGAGATGTGTTGGTCCCGCGCTGCTCCCACAAGCCACCGTCATCTCCACGTCCCCACCCCGAGCATGGCCGACCCAAGGGAGCTCTGCGCGGAGTCTGCTGCACTGGCCCGGTGTGGCTGTGGACACCGCAGACTCTACCGCCTGCCGGGGCCGTCGGAAGGATCGACGCCGCCACACCACACCACGCCAAGCTCCCTGGAACAGGCATACGTGACCTTCTGAACCCTGACACTGATCCTGACAGCGCCCCGAATCACTGCTTTGTTCCGTGTCCTGCTTGGGATGCGCCGAGTTTACGCTTCTGAGTTCTCCGGTCACAGTAGAAGAAGGAGACACCTACCACCACGGGAGACAGAAACCGCTCCAATACCTTCCTGGTCACACTCGAGGCAGGATAGAATGCCCCAGGCTTGGGCCTAACTGAGGAACAACAAACCCGTTGCTATGGCAGCAATGGAGTCCAGCGTGCCTCATAACGCCGGGGCCGCCCCCGCCCCCCCGGGGCCCCCGCAACCAACCGGCAGGCTGGGTGGCAAAGGGCCTAAGGGTGCTGCAGGCCACCCTCGTGGCCCTCAGCTTTGACCACAATACCTCCCAAGGTGGCCTTTCAGTGAACCCGCGGTGGGTCCTGGCCCTCAATTCCTGCTTCACGCAGGATGTCGATCCCAAAGGTCCCCGTAATGATGCACCCACTGGGAGCCCAGGCTGGCATGCTCCCTCCAGGACAGGTCGGATACCACCGCCCTAACCTGACCCCTCCCCCGGAGGTCCACCAAGGCCCAGGTGGAGGAAGAGGCGGGGTGAGGGGCATGTGGCCCTGAGAGGCCTCTCCCCGCTCAGGATCTCAGCTATCAAGTGCAGGAGCTTTCAAGGCCTCCATTTGGCAATCTCACACCCTTTCCCCTCCTGAGTCGGGGGGGTGAGGGATCTGCTGCCCCCGAATCCATGTGCCCAGGGCACGTGAGGGGGCCGGGGGCCGGCACGAGACACCTGAGCGGACACGTCCATCCAGACGCTCACACACCACACATGCACACGCAACCCACCGCACAGAACACATTGGTGACATACCACACACACATACGCCACACACGCCCAACACTCCCACCCCACAGTCACACAGGATTTCTGGACTCCTTTCTCCTTCATGACCTTTCTGTGCTATTTCCTTACCCTGAGCCGCCTATCCTCCCCCCGCTAATGTCCTTCTCTTGCCTTTCAATCCCCTGCTTGTGTCAGTCCCTAGACGACCTCCCTAACACTCCCACCAGATCCAAGCTGCGCCCGGGTCTGCTCCTTCCCAAACTGCCGGTACTGGTCCTCCAGACTCAGGCCGAGGGAAGGGAGACCACTCCCTTATGGGCCCACTTGCTGGGGCCTGGCTCCCCTCTCAGCCCAAGCTCGGTTCCTGACGTTTGTGTTCCGTCATCCCTAAGGGTTCAGTCCCTGTTTTGGTGAGATGTGTTGGCCCCGCGCTGCACCCACAAGGCCACCGTCATCTCCACGTCCCCACCACGACATGCCCGACTCGAGGGAGCTCTTCGCGGAGGCTGCCGCACTGGCCCGGTGTGGCCGTGGACACCGCCGACCCTTCCGCCTGCCGGGGCCGTCGGAAGGATGTACGTCGCCACGTCACACAACGCCAAGCTCCCTGGAACAGGGCGCCCTGGACACACCTGCGTGTTCTATCACAGCCTGGGAAACGTGACCTTCTGAACCCCGACACGAGTCCTGATAGCGCCCCGAATCTCTGTTTTCTTCTGTGTCCTGCTTGGGATGCGCAGTGGTTACGCTTCTGAATTCTCTGGTCACAGGAGAAGAAGGAGACACCTACCACCACGGGAGACAGAAACCGGTCCACTACATTCCTGGTCACACTCCAGGCAGGAAAGAAAGCCGCAAGCTTGGGCCTACCTGAGGAGCAACCAAACGTTGCTATGGCAGCAATGGAGTCAAGCCTGCCTCATAAAGCTGGGGCCGCACCCTGCCCCACCCGGGGGCCCCCGCAGCCAACTGGCAGGCAGGGTGGGCAAAGAGCCTAAGGGTGCTGCAGGCCACCTACGTGGCTCTCAGCTTTGACCGAAACACCTCCCAAGGTGGCCTTTCAGTGAACCCGCTGTGGATCCTGGCCCTCGACTTCCTGCTTCACACAGGATGTCGATTCCAAAGTTCCCCGTGATGATGCACCCACTGGGAGCCCAGGCTGGCATCCTCCCTCCAGGTCACGTCGGACACCAATGCCCTGAGCCTGCCCCCTCCCTCGGAGATCCCACCAAGGCCAAGGTGGAGGAAGAGGCGGGGGTGAGGGGAATGTGGCCCTGAGGGGCCTCTCCCCGCTCAGAGTCTCAACTATCAAGTGCAGGAGCTTTCCAAGGCCCCCATTTGGCCATCTCACATCCTGTTCCCCTCCTGAGTCCGGGAGCAGTGAGGGAACTGCTGCAACAAAAACCACGTGCCCAGGGCATGTGTGGGCGACCCGCGCGAGACACCCATGCGGACACGTCCATCCACACGCTCACACACCACACATGCACACGCAACCCGCCGCACAGAACACATTTGTGACATACCACACACACATACACCACACACGCGCAACACACCCACACCACAGGCACACACACCACAAGCACACACACCACAGGCACACAGGGTTTCCGGACTCCTTTCTCCTTCATGACCTTTCTGTGCTATTTCGTTGGCCTGGAGCCGCCTCCCCACGCACCGCTAATGGCCCTCTGTTGCCTTTCAAGACCCTGCTGGTGTCAGTCTCTAGACGACCTCCCTAACTTCCCCACTAGATCCGAGCTGGGCCCGTGTCTCCTGCCGGGACAGGTCCTCAGACCCAGGCAGAGGGAAGGGAGCCCCATGGTCTCCCTCCTGGGCCCACTTGGTGGGGCCTGGATCCCCTCTCAGCCCAAGATCGGTTCCTGACGTTCCTGTTCCGTCATCACGAAGGGTTCAATCCCTGTTTTGGTGAGATCTCTTGGTCCCGAGCTCCTCACACAAGGCCAAGGTAACCTCCAAGTCCCCACAACGAGCATGGCCAACTCGAGTGAGCTCTGCACGGAGACTGCCGCACTGGCCCGGTGTGGCTGTGGACCCCGCAGACCCTGCCTCCTGCCGGGTCCGTCGGTATGATGGGAGCCACCACGCCACACGATGCCAAGCTCCCTGGAACAGGGCGCCCTGGGCGCACTTCCCTGTTCCTATCACAGCCTGACAAACGTGACCTTCTGAACCCCGACACTGGTCCTGACAGTGCCCCGAATCTCTGTTTTGTTCTGGTTCCTGCTTGGGATGCTCAGAGGTTACGCTTCCGAGTTCTCCGGTCACAGGACAGGAAGGAGACAGTATCCCACGGGAGACAGAAACCGCTCCACTACATTCCTGGTCACACTCCAGGCAGGATAGAAAGCCGCAGGCTTGGGCCTACCTGAGGAGCAACCAAACGTTGCTATGGCAGCAATGAGGTCAAGCCTGCCTCATAAAGCCGGGGCCGCACCCCGCCCCACCCGGGGGCCCCCGCAGCCAACTGGCAGGCAGGGTGGGCAAAGAGCCTAAGGGTGCTGCAGGCCACCTACGTGGCCCTCAGCTTTGACCGAAACACCTCCCAAGGTGGCCTTTCAGTGAACCCGCTGTGGATCCTGGCCCTCAACTTCCTGCTTCACACAGGATGTCGATCCCAAAGGTCCCCGTGATGATGCACCCACTGGGAGCCCAGGCTGGCATCCTCCCTCCAGGTCACGTCGGACACCAACGCCCTGAGCCTGCCCCCTCCCTCGGAGATCACACCAAGGCCGAGGTGGAGGAAGAGGCGGGGGTGAGGGGCATGTGGGCCTGAGGGGCCTCTCCCCACACAGGGTCTCAACTATCAATTGCAGGAGCTTTCCAAGGCCCCCATTTGGCCATCTCACATCCTGTTCCCCTCCTGAGTCCGTGAGCAGTGAGGGAACTGCTGCCGCAAAAACCACGTGCCCAGGACACGTGTGGGTATCCCGCACCAGACACCTGTGCGGACACGTCCATCCACACGCTCACACAGCACACATGCACACGGAATCCACCACACAGAACACATTTGTGACATACCACACACACATACACCACACACGCGCAACACACCCACACCACAGGCTCACACACCAGAAGCACACACACCGCAGGCACACAGGTTTTCCGGAATCCTTTCTCCTTCATAACCTTTCTGTGCTATTTCGTTGGCCTGGAGCCGCCTCTCCACGCACCGCTAATGGCCCTCTGTTGCCTTTCAAGACCCTGCTGGTGTCAGTCTCTAGACGACCTCCCTAACACCCCCACCAGATCCGAGCTGGGCGCGCGTCTACTGCCGGGACTGGTCCTCCAGATTCAGGCAGAGGGAAGGGAGCCCCATGGTCTCCCTCCTGGGCCCACTTGGTGGGGCTGGGTCCCCTCTCAGCCCAAACTCGGTTCCTGACGTTCGTGTTCCGTCATCCCTAAGGTTTCAGGCCCTGTTTTGGTGAGATGTGTTGGTCCCGCGCTGCTCCCACAAGCCACCGTCATCTCCACGTCCCCACCCCGAGCATGGCCGACCCAAGGGAGCTCTGCGCGGAGTCTGCTGCACTGGCCCGGTGTGGCTGTGGACACCGCAGACTCTACCGCCTGCCGGGGCCGTCGGAAGGATCGACGCCGCCACACCACACCACGCCAAGCTCCCTGGAACAGGCATACGTGACCTTCTGAACCCTGACACTGATCCTGACAGCGCCCCGAATCACTGCTTTGTTCCGTGTCCTGCTTGGGATGCGCCGAGTTTACGCTTCTGAGTTCTCCGGTCACAGTAGAAGAAGGAGACACCTACCACCACGGGAGACAGAAACCGCTCCAATACCTTCCTGGTCACACTCGAGGCAGGATAGAATGCCCCAGGCTTGGGCCTAACTGAGGAACAACAAACCCGTTGCTATGGCAGCAATGGAGTCCAGCGTGCCTCATAACGCCGGGGCCGCCCCCGCCCCCCCGGGGCCCCCGCAACCAACCGGCAGGCTGGGTGGCAAAGGGCCTAAGGGTGCTGCAGGCCACCCTCGTGGCCCTCAGCTTTGACCACAATACCTCCCAAGGTGGCCTTTCAGTGAACCCGCGGTGGGTCCTGGCCCTCAATTCCTGCTTCACGCAGGATGTCGATCCCAAAGGTCCCCGTAATGATGCACCCACTGGGAGCCCAGGCTGGCATGCTCCCTCCAGGACAGGTCGGATACCACCGCCCTAACCTGACCCCTCCCCCGGAGGTCCACCCAGGCCCAGGTGGAGGAAGAGGCGGGGTGAGGGGCATGTGGCCCTGAGAGGCCTCTCCCCGCTCAGGATCTCAGCTATCAAGTGCAGGAGCTTTCAAGGCCTCCATTTGGCAATCTCACACCCTTTCCCCTCCTGAGTCGGGGGGGTGAGGGATCTGCTGCCCCCGAATCCATGTGCCCAGGGCACGTGAGGGGGCCGGGGGCCGGCACGAGACACCTGAGCGGACACGTCCATCCAGACGCTCACACACCACACATGCACACGCAACCCACCGCACAGAACACATTGGTGACATACCACACACACATACGCCACACACGCCCAACACTCCCACCCCACAGTCACACAGGATTTCTGGACTCCTTTCTCCTTCATGACCTTTCTGTGCTATTTCCTTACCCTGAGCCGCCTATCCTCCCCCCGCTAATGTCCTTCTCTTGCCTTTCAATCCCCTGCTTGTGTCAGTCCCTAGACGACCTCCCTAACACTCCCACCAGATCCAAGCTGCGCCCGGGTCTGCTCCTTCCCAAACTGCCGGTACTGGTCCTCCAGACTCAGGCCGAGGGAAGGGAGACCACTCCCTTATGGGCCCACTTGCTGGGGCCTGGCTCCCCTCTCAGCCCAAGCTCGGTTCCTGACGTTTGTGTTCCGTCATCCCTAAGGGTTCAGTCCCTGTTTTGGTGAGATGTGTTGGCCCCGCGCTGCACCCACAAGGCCACCGTCATCTCCACGTCCCCACCACGACATGCCCGACTCGAGGGAGCTCTTCGCGGAGGCTGCCGCACTGGCCCGGTGTGGCCGTGGACACCGCCGACCCTTCCGCCTGCCGGGGCCGTCGGAAGGATGTACGTCGCCACGTCACACAACGCCAAGCTCCCTGGAACAGGGCGCCCTGGACACACCTGCGTGTTCTATCACAGCCTGGGAAACGTGACCTTCTGAACCCCGACACGAGTCCTGATAGCGCCCCGAATCTCTGTTTTCTTCTGTGTCCTGCTTGGGATGCGCAGTGGTTACGCTTCTGAATTCTCTGGTCACAGGAGAAGAAGGAGACACCTACCACCACGGGAGACAGAAACCGGTCCACTACATTCCTGGTCACACTCCAGGCAGGAAAGAAAGCCGCAAGCTTGGGCCTACCTGAGGAGCAACCAAACGTTGCTATGGCAGCAATGGAGTCAAGCCTGCCTCATAAAGCTGGGGCCGCACCCTGCCCCACCCGGGGGCCCCCGCAGCCAACTGGCAGGCAGGGTGGGCAAAGAGCCTAAGGGTGCTGCAGGCCACCTACGTGGCTCTCAGCTTTGACCGAAACACCTCCCAAGGTGGCCTTTCAGTGAACCCGCTGTGGATCCTGGCCCTCGACTTCCTGCTTCACACAGGATGTCGATTCCAAAGTTCCCCGTGATGATGCACCCACTGGGAGCCCAGGCTGGCATCCTCCCTCCAGGTCACGTCGGACACCAATGCCCTGAGCCTGCCCCCTCCCTCGGAGATCCCACCAAGGCCAAGGTGGAGGAAGAGGCGGGGGTGAGGGGAATGTGGCCCTGAGGGGCCTCTCCCCGCTCAGAGTCTCAACTATCAAGTGCAGGAGCTTTCCAAGGCCCCCATTTGGCCATCTCACATCCTGTTCCCCTCCTGAGTCCGGGAGCAGTGAGGGAACTGCTGCAACAAAAACCACGTGCCCAGGGCATGTGTGGGCGACCCGCGCGAGACACCCATGCGGACACGTCCATCCACACGCTCACACACCACACATGCACACGCAACCCGCCGCACAGAACACATTTGTGACATACCACACACACATACACCACACACGCGCAACACACCCACACCACAGGCACACACACCACAAGCACACACACCACAGGCACACAGGGTTTCCGGACTCCTTTCTCCTTCATGACCTTTCTGTGCTATTTCGTTGGCCTGGAGCCGCCTCCCCACGCACCGCTAATGGCCCTCTGTTGCCTTTCAAGACCCTGCTGGTGTCAGTCTCTAGACGACCTCCCTAACTTCCCCACTAGATCCGAGCTGGGCCCGTGTCTCCTGCCGGGACAGGTCCTCAGACCCAGGCAGAGGGAAGGGAGCCCCATGGTCTCCCTCCTGGGCCCACTTGGTGGGGCCTGGATCCCCTCTCAGCCCAAGATCGGTTCCTGACGTTCCTGTTCCGTCATCACGAAGGGTTCAATCCCTGTTTTGGTGAGATCTCTTGGTCCCGAGCTCCTCACACAAGGCCAAGGTAACCTCCAAGTCCCCACAACGAGCATGGCCAACTCGAGTGAGCTCTGCACGGAGACTGCCGCACTGGCCCGGTGTGGCTGTGGACCCCGCAGACCCTGCCTCCTGCCGGGTCCGTCGGTATGATGGGAGCCACCACGCCACACGATGCCAAGCTCCCTGGAACAGGGCGCCCTGGGCGCACTTCCCTGTTCCTATCACAGCCTGACAAACGTGACCTTCTGAACCCCGACACTGGTCCTGACAGTGCCCCGAATCTCTGTTTTGTTCTGGTTCCTGCTTGGGATGCTCAGAGGTTACGCTTCCGAGTTCTCCGGTCACAGGACAGGAAGGAGACAGTATCCCACGGGAGACAGAAACCGCTCCACTACATTCCTGGTCACACTCCAGGCAGGATAGAAAGCCGCAGGCTTGGGCCTACCTGAGGAGCAACCAAACGTTGCTATGGCAGCAATGAGGTCAAGCCTGCCTCATAAAGCCGGGGCCGCACCCCGCCCCACCCGGGGGCCCCCGCAGCCAACTGGCAGGCAGGGTGGGCAAAGAGCCTAAGGGTGCTGCAGGCCACCTACGTGGCCCTCAGCTTTGACCGAAACACCTCCCAAGGTGGCCTTTCAGTGAACCCGCTGTGGATCCTGGCCCTCAACTTCCTGCTTCACACAGGATGTCGATCCCAAAGGTCCCCGTGATGATGCACCCACTGGGAGCCCAGGCTGGCATCCTCCCTCCAGGTCACGTCGGACACCAACGCCCTGAGCCTGCCCCCTCCCTCGGAGGTCACACCAAGGCCGAGGTGGAGGAAGAGGCGGGGGTGAGGGGCATGTGGGCCTGAGGGGCCTCTCCCCACACAGGGTCTCAACTATCAATTGCAGGAGCTTTCCAAGGCCCCCATTTGGCCATCTCACATCCTGTTCCCCTCCTGAGTCCGTGAGCAGTGAGGGAACTGCTGCCGCAAAAACCACGTGCCCAGGACACGTGTGGGTATCCCGCACCAGACACCTGTGCGGACACGTCCATCCACACGCTCACACAGCACACATGCACACGGAATCCACCACACAGAACACATTTGTGACATACCACACACACATACACCACACACGCGCAACACACCCACACCACAGGCTCACACACCAGAAGCACACACACCGCAGGCACACAGGTTTTCCGGAATCCTTTCTCCTTCATAACCTTTCTGTGCTATTTCGTTGGCCTGGAGCCGCCTCTCCACGCACCGCTAATGGCCCTCTGTTGCCTTTCAAGACCCTGCTGGTGTCAGTCTCTAGACGACCTCCCTAACACCCCCACCAGATCCGAGCTGGGCGCGCGTCTACTGCCGGGACTGGTCCTCCAGATTCAGGCAGAGGGAAGGGAGCCCCATGGTCTCCCTCCTGGGCCCACTTGGTGGGGCTGGGTCCCCTCTCAGCCCAAACTCGGTTCCTGACGTTCGTGTTCCGTCATCCCTAAGGTTTCAGGCCCTGTTTTGGTGAGATGTGTTGGTCCCGCGCTGCTCCCACAAGCCACCGTCATCTCCACGTCCCCACCCCGAGCATGGCCGACCCAAGGGAGCTCTGCGCGGAGTCTGCTGCACTGGCCCGGTGTGGCTGTGGACACCGCAGACTCTACCGCCTGCCGGGGCCGTCGGAAGGATCGACGCCGCCACACCACACCACGCCAAGCTCCCTGGAACAGGCATACGTGACCTTCTGAACCCTGACACTGATCCTGACAGCGCCCCGAATCACTGCTTTGTTCCGTGTCCTGCTTGGGATGCGCCGAGTTTACGCTTCTGAGTTCTCCGGTCACAGTAGAAGAAGGAGACACCTACCACCACGGGAGACAGAAACCGCTCCAATACCTTCCTGGTCACACTCGAGGCAGGATAGAATGCCCCAGGCTTGGGCCTAACTGAGGAACAACAAACCCGTTGCTATGGCAGCAATGGAGTCCAGCGTGCCTCATAACGCCGGGGCCGCCCCCGCCCCCCCGGGGCCCCCGCAACCAACCGGCAGGCTGGGTGGCAAAGGGCCTAAGGGTGCTGCAGGCCACCCTCGTGGCCCTCAGCTTTGACCACAATACCTCCCAAGGTGGCCTTTCAGTGAACCCGCGGTGGGTCCTGGCCCTCAATTCCTGCTTCACGCAGGATGTCGATCCCAAAGGTCCCCGTAATGATGCACCCACTGGGAGCCCAGGCTGGCATGCTCCCTCCAGGACAGGTCGGATACCACCGCCCTAACCTGACCCCTCCCCCGGAGGTCCACCAAGGCCCAGGTGGAGGAAGAGGCGGGGTGAGGGGCATGTGGCCCTGAGAGGCCTCTCCCCGCTCAGGATCTCAGCTATCAAGTGCAGGAGCTTTCAAGGCCTCCATTTGGCAATCTCACACCCTTTCCCCTCCTGAGTCGGGGGGGTGAGGGATCTGCTGCCCCCGAATCCATGTGCCCAGGGCACGTGAGGGGGCCGGGGGCCGGCACGAGACACCTGAGCGGACACGTCCATCCAGACGCTCACACACCACACATGCACACGCAACCCACCGCACAGAACACATTGGTGACATACCACACACACATACGCCACACACGCCCAACACTCCCACCCCACAGTCACACAGGATTTCTGGACTCCTTTCTCCTTCATGACCTTTCTGTGCTATTTCCTTACCCTGAGCCGCCTATCCTCCCCCCGCTAATGTCCTTCTCTTGCCTTTCAATCCCCTGCTTGTGTCAGTCCCTAGACGACCTCCCTAACACTCCCACCAGATCCAAGCTGCGCCCGGGTCTGCTCCTTCCCAAACTGCCGGTACTGGTCCTCCAGACTCAGGCCGAGGGAAGGGAGACCACTCCCTTATGGGCCCACTTGCTGGGGCCTGGCTCCCCTCTCAGCCCAAGCTCGGTTCCTGACGTTTGTGTTCCGTCATCCCTAAGGGTTCAGTCCCTGTTTTGGTGAGATGTGTTGGCCCCGCGCTGCACCCACAAGGCCACCGTCATCTCCACGTCCCCACCACGACATGCCCGACTCGAGGGAGCTCTTCGCGGAGGCTGCCGCACTGGCCCGGTGTGGCCGTGGACACCGCCGACCCTTCCGCCTGCCGGGGCCGTCGGAAGGATGTACGTCGCCACGTCACACAACGCCAAGCTCCCTGGAACAGGGCGCCCTGGACACACCTGCGTGTTCTATCACAGCCTGGGAAACGTGACCTTCTGAACCCCGACACGAGTCCTGATAGCGCCCCGAATCTCTGTTTTCTTCTGTGTCCTGCTTGGGATGCGCAGTGGTTACGCTTCTGAATTCTCTGGTCACAGGAGAAGAAGGAGACACCTACCACCACGGGAGACAGAAACCGGTCCACTACATTCCTGGTCACACTCCAGGCAGGAAAGAAAGCCGCAAGCTTGGGCCTACCTGAGGAGCAACCAAACGTTGCTATGGCAGCAATGGAGTCAAGCCTGCCTCATAAAGCTGGGGCCGCACCCTGCCCCACCCGGGGGCCCCCGCAGCCAACTGGCAGGCAGGGTGGGCAAAGAGCCTAAGGGTGCTGCAGGCCACCTACGTGGCTCTCAGCTTTGACCGAAACACCTCCCAAGGTGGCCTTTCAGTGAACCCGCTGTGGATCCTGGCCCTCGACTTCCTGCTTCACACAGGATGTCGATTCCAAAGTTCCCCGTGATGATGCACCCACTGGGAGCCCAGGCTGGCATCCTCCCTCCAGGTCACGTCGGACACCAACGCCCTGAGCCTGCCCCCTCCCTCGGAGATCCCACCAAGGCCAAGGTGGAGGAAGAGGCGGGGGTGAGGGGAATGTGGCCCTGAGGGGCCTCTCCCCGCTCAGAGTCTCAACTATCAAGTGCAGGAGCTTTCCAAGGCCCCCATTTGGCCATCTCACATCCTGTTCCCCTCCTGAGTCCGGGAGCAGTGAGGGAACTGCTGCAACAAAAACCACGTGCCCAGGGCATGTGTGGGCGACCCGCGCGAGACACCCATGCGGACACGTCCATCCACACGCTCACACACCACACATGCACACGCAACCCGCCGCACAGAACACATTTGTGACATACCACACACACATACACCACACACGCGCAACACACCCACACCACAGGCACACACACCACAAGCACACACACCACAGGCACACAGGGTTTCCGGACTCCTTTCTCCTTCATGACCTTTCTGTGCTATTTCGTTGGCCTGGAGCCGCCTCCCCACGCACCGCTAATGGCCCTCTGTTGCCTTTCAAGACCCTGCTGGTGTCAGTCTCTAGACGACCTCCCTAACTTCCCCACTAGATCCGAGCTGGGCCCGTGTCTCCTGCCGGGACAGGTCCTCAGACCCAGGCAGAGGGAAGGGAGCCCCATGGTCTCCCTCCTGGGCCCACTTGGTGGGGCCTGGATCCCCTCTCAGCCCAAGATCGGTTCCTGACGTTCCTGTTCCGTCATCACGAAGGGTTCAATCCCTGTTTTGGTGAGATCTCTTGGTCCCGAGCTCCTCACACAAGGCCAAGGTAACCTCCAAGTCCCCACAACGAGCATGGCCAACTCGAGTGAGCTCTGCACGGAGACTGCCGCACTGGCCCGGTGTGGCTGTGGACCCCGCAGACCCTGCCTCCTGCCGGGTCCGTCGGTATGATGGGAGCCACCACGCCACACGATGCCAAGCTCCCTGGAACAGGGCGCCCTGGGCGCACTTCCCTGTTCCTATCACAGCCTGACAAACGTGACCTTCTGAACCCCGACACTGGTCCTGACAGTGCCCCGAATCTCTGTTTTGTTCTGGTTCCTGCTTGGGATGCTCAGAGGTTACGCTTCCGAGTTCTCCGGTCACAGGACAGGAAGGAGACAGTATCCCACGGGAGACAGAAACCGCTCCACTACATTCCTGGTCACACTCCAGGCAGGATAGAAAGCCGCAGGCTTGGGCCTACCTGAGGAGCAACCAAACGTTGCTATGGCAGCAATGAGGTCAAGCCTGCCTCATAAAGCCGGGGCCGCACCCCGCCCCACCCGGGGGCCCCCGCAGCCAACTGGCAGGCAGGGTGGGCAAAGAGCCTAAGGGTGCTGCAGGCCACCTACGTGGCCCTCAGCTTTGACCGAAACACCTCCCAAGGTGGCCTTTCAGTGAACCCGCTGTGGATCCTGGCCCTCAACTTCCTGCTTCACACAGGATGTCGATCCCAAAGGTCCCCGTGATGATGCACCCACTGGGAGCCCAGGCTGGCATCCTCCCTCCAGGTCACGTCGGACACCAACGCCCTGAGCCTGCCCCCTCCCTCGGAGGTCACACCAAGGCCGAGGTGGAGGAAGAGGCGGGGGTGAGGGGCATGTGGGCCTGAGGGGCCTCTCCCCACACAGGGTCTCAACTATCAATTGCAGGAGCTTTCCAAGGCCCCCATTTGGCCATCTCACATCCTGTTCCCCTCCTGAGTCCGTGAGCAGTGAGGGAACTGCTGCCGCAAAAACCACGTGCCCAGGACACGTGTGGGTATCCCGCACCAGACACCTGTGCGGACACGTCCATCCACACGCTCACACAGCACACATGCACACGGAATCCACCACACAGAACACATTTGTGACATACCACACACACATACACCACACACGCGCAACACACCCACACCACAGGCTCACACACCAGAAGCACACACACCGCAGGCACACAGGTTTTCCGGAATCCTTTCTCCTTCATAACCTTTCTGTGCTATTTCGTTGGCCTGGAGCCGCCTCTCCACGCACCGCTAATGGCCCTCTGTTGCCTTTCAAGACCCTGCTGGTGTCAGTCTCTAGACGACCTCCCTAACACCCCCACCAGATCCGAGCTGGGCGCGCGTCTACTGCCGGGACTGGTCCTCCAGATTCAGGCAGAGGGAAGGGAGCCCCATGGTCTCCCTCCTGGGCCCACTTGGTGGGGCTGGGTCCCCTCTCAGCCCAAACTCGGTTCCTGACGTTCGTGTTCCGTCATCCCTAAGGTTTCAGGCCCTGTTTTGGTGAGATGTGTTGGTCCCGCGCTGCTCCCACAAGCCACCGTCATCTCCACGTCCCCACCCCGAGCATGGCCGACCCAAGGGAGCTCTGCGCGGAGTCTGCTGCACTGGCCCGGTGTGGCTGTGGACACCGCAGACTCTACCGCCTGCCGGGGCCGTCGGAAGGATCGACGCCGCCACACCACACCACGCCAAGCTCCCTGGAACAGGCATACGTGACCTTCTGAACCCTGACACTGATCCTGACAGCGCCCCGAATCACTGCTTTGTTCCGTGTCCTGCTTGGGATGCGCCGAGTTTACGCTTCTGAGTTCTCCGGTCACAGTAGAAGAAGGAGACACCTACCACCACGGGAGACAGAAACCGCTCCAATACCTTCCTGGTCACACTCGAGGCAGGATAGAATGCCCCAGGCTTGGGCCTAACTGAGGAACAACAAACCCGTTGCTATGGCAGCAATGGAGTCCAGCGTGCCTCATAACGCCGGGGCCGCCCCCGCCCCCCCGGGGCCCCCGCAACCAACCGGCAGGCTGGGTGGCAAAGGGCCTAAGGGTGCTGCAGGCCACCCTCGTGGCCCTCAGCTTTGACCACAATACCTCCCAAGGTGGCCTTTCAGTGAACCCGCGGTGGGTCCTGGCCCTCAATTCCTGCTTCACGCAGGATGTCGATCCCAAAGGTCCCCGTAATGATGCACCCACTGGGAGCCCAGGCTGGCATGCTCCCTCCAGGACAGGTCGGATACCACCGCCCTAACCTGACCCCTCCCCCGGAGGTCCACCCAGGCCCAGGTGGAGGAAGAGGCGGGGTGAGGGGCATGTGGCCCTGAGAGGCCTCTCCCCGCTCAGGATCTCAGCTATCAAGTGCAGGAGCTTTCAAGGCCTCCATTTGGCAATCTCACACCCTTTCCCCTCCTGAGTCGGGGGGGTGAGGGATCTGCTGCCCCCGAATCCATGTGCCCAGGGCACGTGAGGGGGCCGGGGGCCGGCACGAGACACCTGAGCGGACACGTCCATCCAGACGCTCACACACCACACATGCACACGCAACCCACCGCACAGAACACATTGGTGACATACCACACACACATACGCCACACACGCCCAACACTCCCACCCCACAGTCACACAGGATTTCTGGACTCCTTTCTCCTTCATGACCTTTCTGTGCTATTTCCTTACCCTGAGCCGCCTATCCTCCCCCCGCTAATGTCCTTCTCTTGCCTTTCAATCCCCTGCTTGTGTCAGTCCCTAGACGACCTCCCTAACACTCCCACCAGATCCAAGCTGCGCCCGGGTCTGCTCCTTCCCAAACTGCCGGTACTGGTCCTCCAGACTCAGGCCGAGGGAAGGGAGACCACTCCCTTATGGGCCCACTTGCTGGGGCCTGGCTCCCCTCTCAGCCCAAGCTCGGTTCCTGACGTTTGTGTTCCGTCATCCCTAAGGGTTCAGTCCCTGTTTTGGTGAGATGTGTTGGCCCCGCGCTGCACCCACAAGGCCACCGTCATCTCCACGTCCCCACCACGACATGCCCGACTCGAGGGAGCTCTTCGCGGAGGCTGCCGCACTGGCCCGGTGTGGCCGTGGACACCGCCGACCCTTCCGCCTGCCGGGGCCGTCGGAAGGATGTACGTCGCCACGTCACACAACGCCAAGCTCCCTGGAACAGGGCGCCCTGGACACACCTGCGTGTTCTATCACAGCCTGGGAAACGTGACCTTCTGAACCCCGACACGAGTCCTGATAGCGCCCCGAATCTCTGTTTTCTTCTGTGTCCTGCTTGGGATGCGCAGTGGTTACGCTTCTGAATTCTCTGGTCACAGGAGAAGAAGGAGACACCTACCACCACGGGAGACAGAAACCGGTCCACTACATTCCTGGTCACACTCCAGGCAGGAAAGAAAGCCGCAAGCTTGGGCCTACCTGAGGAGCAACCAAACGTTGCTATGGCAGCAATGGAGTCAAGCCTGCCTCATAAAGCTGGGGCCGCACCCTGCCCCACCCGGGGGCCCCCGCAGCCAACTGGCAGGCAGGGTGGGCAAAGAGCCTAAGGGTGCTGCAGGCCACCTACGTGGCTCTCAGCTTTGACCGAAACACCTCCCAAGGTGGCCTTTCAGTGAACCCGCTGTGGATCCTGGCCCTCGACTTCCTGCTTCACACAGGATGTCGATTCCAAAGTTCCCCGTGATGATGCACCCACTGGGAGCCCAGGCTGGCATCCTCCCTCCAGGTCACGTCGGACACCAACGCCCTGAGCCTGCCCCCTCCCTCGGAGATCCCACCAAGGCCAAGGTGGAGGAAGAGGCGGGGGTGAGGGGAATGTGGCCCTGAGGGGCCTCTCCCCGCTCAGAGTCTCAACTATCAAGTGCAGGAGCTTTCCAAGGCCCCCATTTGGCCATCTCACATCCTGTTCCCCTCCTGAGTCCGGGAGCAGTGAGGGAACTGCTGCAACAAAAACCACGTGCCCAGGGCATGTGTGGGCGACCCGCGCGAGACACCCATGCGGACACGTCCATCCACACGCTCACACACCACACATGCACACGCAACCCGCCGCACAGAACACATTTGTGACATACCACACACACATACACCACACACGCGCAACACACCCACACCACAGGCACACACACCACAAGCACACACACCACAGGCACACAGGGTTTCCGGACTCCTTTCTCCTTCATGACCTTTCTGTGCTATTTCGTTGGCCTGGAGCCGCCTCCCCACGCACCGCTAATGGCCCTCTGTTGCCTTTCAAGACCCTGCTGGTGTCAGTCTCTAGACGACCTCCCTAACTTCCCCACTAGATCCGAGCTGGGCCCGTGTCTCCTGCCGGGACAGGTCCTCAGACCCAGGCAGAGGGAAGGGAGCCCCATGGTCTCCCTCCTGGGCCCACTTGGTGGGGCCTGGATCCCCTCTCAGCCCAAGATCGGTTCCTGACGTTCCTGTTCCGTCATCACGAAGGGTTCAATCCCTGTTTTGGTGAGATCTCTTGGTCCCGAGCTCCTCACACAAGGCCAAGGTAACCTCCAAGTCCCCACAACGAGCATGGCCAACTCGAGTGAGCTCTGCACGGAGACTGCCGCACTGGCCCGGTGTGGCTGTGGACCCCGCAGACCCTGCCTCCTGCCGGGTCCGTCGGTATGATGGGAGCCACCACGCCACACGATGCCAAGCTCCCTGGAACAGGGCGCCCTGGGCGCACTTCCCTGTTCCTATCACAGCCTGACAAACGTGACCTTCTGAACCCCGACACTGGTCCTGACAGTGCCCCGAATCTCTGTTTTGTTCTGGTTCCTGCTTGGGATGCTCAGAGGTTACGCTTCCGAGTTCTCCGGTCACAGGACAGGAAGGAGACAGTATCCCACGGGAGACAGAAACCGCTCCACTACATTCCTGGTCACACTCCAGGCAGGATAGAAAGCCGCAGGCTTGGGCCTACCTGAGGAGCAACCAAACGTTGCTATGGCAGCAATGAGGTCAAGCCTGCCTCATAAAGCCGGGGCCGCACCCCGCCCCACCCGGGGGCCCCCGCAGCCAACTGGCAGGCAGGGTGGGCAAAGAGCCTAAGGGTGCTGCAGGCCACCTACGTGGCCCTCAGCTTTGACCGAAACACCTCCCAAGGTGGCCTTTCAGTGAACCCGCTGTGGATCCTGGCCCTCAACTTCCTGCTTCACACAGGATGTCGATCCCAAAGGTCCCCGTGATGATGCACCCACTGGGAGCCCAGGCTGGCATCCTCCCTCCAGGTCACGTCGGACACCAACGCCCTGAGCCTGCCCCCTCCCTCGGAGGTCACACCAAGGCCGAGGTGGAGGAAGAGGCGGGGGTGAGGGGCATGTGGGCCTGAGGGGCCTCTCCCCACACAGGGTCTCAACTATCAATTGCAGGAGCTTTCCAAGGCCCCCATTTGGCCATCTCACATCCTGTTCCCCTCCTGAGTCCGTGAGCAGTGAGGGAACTGCTGCCGCAAAAACCACGTGCCCAGGACACGTGTGGGTATCCCGCACCAGACACCTGTGCGGACACGTCCATCCACACGCTCACACAGCACACATGCACACGGAATCCACCACACAGAACACATTTGTGACATACCACACACACATACACCACACACGCGCAACACACCCACACCACAGGCTCACACACCAGAAGCACACACACCGCAGGCACACAGGTTTTCCGGAATCCTTTCTCCTTCATAACCTTTCTGTGCTATTTCGTTGGCCTGGAGCCGCCTCTCCACGCACCGCTAATGGCCCTCTGTTGCCTTTCAAGACCCTGCTGGTGTCAGTCTCTAGACGACCTCCCTAACACCCCCACCAGATCCGAGCTGGGCGCGCGTCTACTGCCGGGACTGGTCCTCCAGATTCAGGCAGAGGGAAGGGAGCCCCATGGTCTCCCTCCTGGGCCCACTTGGTGGGGCTGGGTCCCCTCTCAGCCCAAACTCGGTTCCTGACGTTCGTGTTCCGTCATCCCTAAGGTTTCAGGCCCTGTTTTGGTGAGATGTGTTGGTCCCGCGCTGCTCCCACAAGCCACCGTCATCTCCACGTCCCCACCCCGAGCATGGCCGACCCAAGGGAGCTCTGCGCGGAGTCTGCTGCACTGGCCCGGTGTGGCTGTGGACACCGCAGACTCTACCGCCTGCCGGGGCCGTCGGAAGGATCGACGCCGCCACACCACACCACGCCAAGCTCCCTGGAACAGGCATACGTGACCTTCTGAACCCTGACACTGATCCTGACAGCGCCCCGAATCACTGCTTTGTTCCGTGTCCTGCTTGGGATGCGCCGAGTTTACGCTTCTGAGTTCTCCGGTCACAGTAGAAGAAGGAGACACCTACCACCACGGGAGACAGAAACCGCTCCAATACCTTCCTGGTCACACTCGAGGCAGGATAGAATGCCCCAGGCTTGGGCCTAACTGAGGAACAACAAACCCGTTGCTATGGCAGCAATGGAGTCCAGCGTGCCTCATAACGCCGGGGCCGCCCCCGCCCCCCCGGGGCCCCCGCAACCAACCGGCAGGCTGGGTGGCAAAGGGCCTAAGGGTGCTGCAGGCCACCCTCGTGGCCCTCAGCTTTGACCACAATACCTCCCAAGGTGGCCTTTCAGTGAACCCGCGGTGGGTCCTGGCCCTCAATTCCTGCTTCACGCAGGATGTCGATCCCAAAGGTCCCCGTAATGATGCACCCACTGGGAGCCCAGGCTGGCATGCTCCCTCCAGGACAGGTCGGATACCACCGCCCTAACCTGACCCCTCCCCCGGAGGTCCACCCAGGCCCAGGTGGAGGAAGAGGCGGGGTGAGGGGCATGTGGCCCTGAGAGGCCTCTCCCCGCTCAGGATCTCAGCTATCAAGTGCAGGAGCTTTCAAGGCCTCCATTTGGCAATCTCACACCCTTTCCCCTCCTGAGTCGGGGGGGTGAGGGATCTGCTGCCCCCGAATCCATGTGCCCAGGGCACGTGAGGGGGCCGGGGGCCGGCACGAGACACCTGAGCGGACACGTCCATCCAGACGCTCACACACCACACATGCACACGCAACCCACCGCACAGAACACATTGGTGACATACCACACACACATACGCCACACACGCCCAACACTCCCACCCCACAGTCACACAGGATTTCTGGACTCCTTTCTCCTTCATGACCTTTCTGTGCTATTTCCTTACCCTGAGCCGCCTATCCTCCCCCCGCTAATGTCCTTCTCTTGCCTTTCAATCCCCTGCTTGTGTCAGTCCCTAGACGACCTCCCTAACACTCCCACCAGATCCAAGCTGCGCCCGGGTCTGCTCCTTCCCAAACTGCCGGTACTGGTCCTCCAGACTCAGGCCGAGGGAAGGGAGACCACTCCCTTATGGGCCCACTTGCTGGGGCCTGGCTCCCCTCTCAGCCCAAGCTCGGTTCCTGACGTTTGTGTTCCGTCATCCCTAAGGGTTCAGTCCCTGTTTTGGTGAGATGTGTTGGCCCCGCGCTGCACCCACAAGGCCACCGTCATCTCCACGTCCCCACCACGACATGCCCGACTCGAGGGAGCTCTTCGCGGAGGCTGCCGCACTGGCCCGGTGTGGCCGTGGACACCGCCGACCCTTCCGCCTGCCGGGGCCGTCGGAAGGATGTACGTCGCCACGTCACACAACGCCAAGCTCCCTGGAACAGGGCGCCCTGGACACACCTGCGTGTTCTATCACAGCCTGGGAAACGTGACCTTCTGAACCCCGACACGAGTCCTGATAGCGCCCCGAATCTCTGTTTTCTTCTGTGTCCTGCTTGGGATGCGCAGTGGTTACGCTTCTGAATTCTCTGGTCACAGGAGAAGAAGGAGACACCTACCACCACGGGAGACAGAAACCGGTCCACTACATTCCTGGTCACACTCCAGGCAGGAAAGAAAGCCGCAAGCTTGGGCCTACCTGAGGAGCAACCAAACGTTGCTATGGCAGCAATGGAGTCAAGCCTGCCTCATAAAGCTGGGGCCGCACCCTGCCCCACCCGGGGGCCCCCGCAGCCAACTGGCAGGCAGGGTGGGCAAAGAGCCTAAGGGTGCTGCAGGCCACCTACGTGGCTCTCAGCTTTGACCGAAACACCTCCCAAGGTGGCCTTTCAGTGAACCCGCTGTGGATCCTGGCCCTCGACTTCCTGCTTCACACAGGATGTCGATTCCAAAGTTCCCCGTGATGATGCACCCACTGGGAGCCCAGGCTGGCATCCTCCCTCCAGGTCACGTCGGACACCAATGCCCTGAGCCTGCCCCCTCCCTCGGAGATCCCACCAAGGCCAAGGTGGAGGAAGAGGCGGGGGTGAGGGGAATGTGGCCCTGAGGGGCCTCTCCCCGCTCAGAGTCTCAACTATCAAGTGCAGGAGCTTTCCAAGGCCCCCATTTGGCCATCTCACATCCTGTTCCCCTCCTGAGTCCGGGAGCAGTGAGGGAACTGCTGCAACAAAAACCACGTGCCCAGGGCATGTGTGGGCGACCCGCGCGAGACACCCATGCGGACACGTCCATCCACACGCTCACACACCACACATGCACACGCAACCCGCCGCACAGAACACATTTGTGACATACCACACACACATACACCACACACGCGCAACACACCCACACCACAGGCACACACACCACAAGCACACACACCACAGGCACACAGGGTTTCCGGACTCCTTTCTCCTTCATGACCTTTCTGTGCTATTTCGTTGGCCTGGAGCCGCCTCCCCACGCACCGCTAATGGCCCTCTGTTGCCTTTCAAGACCCTGCTGGTGTCAGTCTCTAGACGACCTCCCTAACTTCCCCACTAGATCCGAGCTGGGCCCGTGTCTCCTGCCGGGACAGGTCCTCAGACCCAGGCAGAGGGAAGGGAGCCCCATGGTCTCCCTCCTGGGCCCACTTGGTGGGGCCTGGATCCCCTCTCAGCCCAAGATCGGTTCCTGACGTTCCTGTTCCGTCATCACGAAGGGTTCAATCCCTGTTTTGGTGAGATCTCTTGGTCCCGAGCTCCTCACACAAGGCCAAGGTAACCTCCAAGTCCCCACAACGAGCATGGCCAACTCGAGTGAGCTCTGCACGGAGACTGCCGCACTGGCCCGGTGTGGCTGTGGACCCCGCAGACCCTGCCTCCTGCCGGGTCCGTCGGTATGATGGGAGCCACCACGCCACACGATGCCAAGCTCCCTGGAACAGGGCGCCCTGGGCGCACTTCCCTGTTCCTATCACAGCCTGACAAACGTGACCTTCTGAACCCCGACACTGGTCCTGACAGTGCCCCGAATCTCTGTTTTGTTCTGGTTCCTGCTTGGGATGCTCAGAGGTTACGCTTCCGAGTTCTCCGGTCACAGGACAGGAAGGAGACAGTATCCCACGGGAGACAGAAACCGCTCCACTACATTCCTGGTCACACTCCAGGCAGGATAGAAAGCCGCAGGCTTGGGCCTACCTGAGGAGCAACCAAACGTTGCTATGGCAGCAATGAGGTCAAGCCTGCCTCATAAAGCCGGGGCCGCACCCCGCCCCACCCGGGGGCCCCCGCAGCCAACTGGCAGGCAGGGTGGGCAAAGAGCCTAAGGGTGCTGCAGGCCACCTACGTGGCCCTCAGCTTTGACCGAAACACCTCCCAAGGTGGCCTTTCAGTGAACCCGCTGTGGATCCTGGCCCTCAACTTCCTGCTTCACACAGGATGTCGATCCCAAAGGTCCCCGTGATGATGCACCCACTGGGAGCCCAGGCTGGCATCCTCCCTCCAGGTCACGTCGGACACCAACGCCCTGAGCCTGCCCCCTCCCTCGGAGGTCACACCAAGGCCGAGGTGGAGGAAGAGGCGGGGGTGAGGGGCATGTGGGCCTGAGGGGCCTCTCCCCACACAGGGTCTCAACTATCAATTGCAGGAGCTTTCCAAGGCCCCCATTTGGCCATCTCACATCCTGTTCCCCTCCTGAGTCCGTGAGCAGTGAGGGAACTGCTGCCGCAAAAACCACGTGCCCAGGACACGTGTGGGTATCCCGCACCAGACACCTGTGCGGACACGTCCATCCACACGCTCACACAGCACACATGCACACGGAATCCACCACACAGAACACATTTGTGACATACCACACACACATACACCACACACGCGCAACACACCCACACCACAGGCTCACACACCAGAAGCACACACACCGCAGGCACACAGGTTTTCCGGAATCCTTTCTCCTTCATAACCTTTCTGTGCTATTTCGTTGGCCTGGAGCCGCCTCCCCACGCACCGCTAATGGCCCTCTGTTGCCTTTCAAGACCCTGCTGGTGTCAGTCTCTAGACGACCTCCCTAACACCCCCACCAGATCCGAGCTGGGCGCGCGTCTACTGCCGGGACTGGTCCTCCAGATTCAGGCAGAGGGAAGGGAGCCCCATGGTCTCCCTCCTGGGCCCACTTGGTGGGGCTGGGTCCCCTCTCAGCCCAAACTCGGTTCCTGACGTTCGTGTTCCGTCATCCCTAAGGTTTCAGGCCCTGTTTTGGTGAGATGTGTTGGTCCCGCGCTGCTCCCACAAGCCACCGTCATCTCCACGTCCCCACCCCGAGCATGGCCGACCCAAGGGAGCTCTGCGCGGAGTCTGCTGCACTGGCCCGGTGTGGCTGTGGACACCGCAGACTCTACCGCCTGCCGGGGCCGTCGGAAGGATCGACGCCGCCACACCACACCACGCCAAGCTCCCTGGAACAGGCATACGTGACCTTCTGAACCCTGACACTGATCCTGACAGCGCCCCGAATCACTGCTTTGTTCCGTGTCCTGCTTGGGATGCGCCGAGTTTACGCTTCTGAGTTCTCCGGTCACAGTAGAAGAAGGAGACACCTACCACCACGGGAGACAGAAACCGCTCCAATACCTTCCTGGTCACACTCGAGGCAGGATAGAATGCCCCAGGCTTGGGCCTAACTGAGGAACAACAAACCCGTTGCTATGGCAGCAATGGAGTCCAGCGTGCCTCATAACGCCGGGGCCGCCCCCGCCCCCCCGGGGCCCCCGCAACCAACCGGCAGGCTGGGTGGCAAAGGGCCTAAGGGTGCTGCAGGCCACCCTCGTGGCCCTCAGCTTTGACCACAATACCTCCCAAGGTGGCCTTTCAGTGAACCCGCGGTGGGTCCTGGCCCTCATATCCTGCTTCACGCAGGATGTCGATCCCAAAGGTCCCCGTAATGATGCACCCACTGGGAGCCCAGGCTGGCATGCTCCCTCCAGGACAGGTCGGATCTCCACCGCCCTAACCTGACCCCTCCCCCCCGGAGGTCCACCCATGGCCCAGGTGGAGGAACTGACAGGCAGGAGAAGTTGAGGGGCATGTGGCCTGAGAGTCTTCCTTCCTACCCCCTCCACCTCCGCTCCAGGAGTGTCTATGCTACGCAGTGCGGAGGAGCTTTCAATGTGACCTCCATATTGGCAGATGCTCACACCCTTAGTCCCTCCGCGAGTTCGGGAGGGTTGGTTTGGGTGAGGGTCGGTATCTGCTGCACACCGAATCGGCTGTGCCCAGCGCACGTGAGGGGGCGGGCGGGCCCTGGCACGAGACACCTGATGCGGCCTACGTCCACTCAGCACGCGCACCACAGCTCACGACATTCAAACGCAACCCACCGCACAGAACACATTGTGACATACCCACACACAC
>JAINVK010001402.1:0-43055 GCA_030068075.1 Paguma larvata
CTTCATCCATTTTGAATGACAGGCTGGCCGGATAAAGGATTCTTGGCTGCATGTCCTTCCTGTTGATCACATTGAAAATTTCCTGCCATTCCTTTCTGGCTTGCCAAGTTTCTGTGTATAAAGTCAGCTACTACCCTAATGTGTCTGCCTTTGTAAGTCAAGGCCCATTTATCCCTAGCTGCTTTCAGGATTCTCTCTTTATCTTTGTATTTTCCCAGCTTCACTATGATGTGTCTTGCTGAGGGCTTATTCAGATTACGTCTGAGGGGAGTTCTCTGTGCCTCTTGGACTTCAATGCCCACTTCCTTTTTCATGTTGAGGAAGTTCTCATCAATGATTTGTTCAAGTACCCCTTCGATTCCTTTCTCTCTCTCTTCTTCCTCAGGAATTCCTACAATATGGATGTTATTCCGTTTGATTGCATTGCTCAGCTCTCAAATTCTCCTTTCCTGTTCCTGAATCAGTTTCTCTTTTTCTCTGCTTCCTCCTTTTCTGTAATTTATCTTCTAATTCCCGTATTCTCTCTTCTGCCTCTGTAATCCCCACTATGGCTGCCTCCAATTTGTTTTGCCCCTCATTTAAAGCATTTTTTAATTCTGTAGATTGTTTTTTAGGACCTTGATCTCTGCCTCTAGGGTCCCCCTGGTTTCTTCTATGCTTTTTCAAGCCCAGAAAGTATTTTTATGTTTATCATTCTGTATTCTTGTTCCGTTCACTTGCTTATGTCTACTTTCATCATTTCTTGTGCTGTCACTGTTTCCTGTACAGTTTTTAGAGGGGAGTTCTTCCGTATGGTCATTTTGCAATGTGTGTATTGGTGTATTTCCTATTTCTCCTCAGTGCCTCCAGATGCTCTGGATTTCGCATTGTGTTTCCTGTAGCCTCCAACTTCTCTTTAAACACTCTTGAAATTGACCAGGGTTTTTCTGGAAAATGATTCAAAAAGATTCTTCGGTTTTAGTTATTTCTCAACGAAATAGAAAAATGGTTGCAAAATATATTTGCCTTAATGTTGACATAGGATCTAATCCTGTGATGCTATTTTCTCCCCTGCAGACATGGATAGAGGCAACCAGACTACGGTCACAGAGATTCCTTCTCCTGGGACTCTCTGGGCAGGCAGAGCAGGAAGAGATTCTCTTCGGGCTGTTCCTGTGGATGTACCCGGTCACCATCATCGGGAACCTTCTCATCGTCCTGGCCATCGGCTGTGACAGCCATCTCCATACCCCCATGTACTTCTTCTTGGCTAACCTCTCCTGCGTCGACATCTGCTTTTCCTCAGTCACAAACCCCAAGATGCTGCTGAACCACGTGCTGGGAAGCAAGTCTATCTCGTACGTGGAATGCATGACCCAGATCTACTTCTCCGTCACCTTCGCCAACATGGACGGGTTCCTCCTGGCGTGATGGCCTATGACCGTTATGTAGCCATCTGCTGCCCGCTCCACTACGGCATGATCATGAGGCCCAAACTCTGCATCCTTCTGGTGGCGGCCTCTTGGGTCATTACAAACCTGCATGCTCTCCTACACACTCTTCTCATGGTCCAGCTCACGTTTTGTTTCCACCATGCTGTGCATCACTTTTTCTGTGAACCCTATGCGGTTCTAAAGCTGTCTTGTTCTGATCCTTTTATCAATGAACTGATGGTATTCACTGTGGGAGGACTGGTATTTCTGACGCCGTTTACATGTATCATCATCTCATATGCTTATATCCTCTCTAAGGTCCTGAAGTTGCCGTCTGCCCATGGAATAAGGAAGGCCCTGTCCACATGTGGGTCCCACCTCACTGTGGTGTCCCTCTTCTATGGGGCGATCCTGGGGGTCTATATGCGCCCTTCATCCTCCTACTCAGTCCAAGATGCCGTGGCCACTGTCATCCTCACAGTGGTGACTCCCCAGGTCAATCCCTTCATCTACAGCCTGAGAAATCGTGACATGAAGGGAGCCTTAAGGAAGCTACTTATTAGGAGACTAGTTTGTCAAGACTCTAGAATTAGAAAATTTTAGAGCTGAAAAGACTACTGGAAATTATAAATTTCTTAATGTTTCAAAGGAAACTGAGGCCCAGATGGGTGCGAAATCCACCCATAACTATTTCTCTATTTAGTGACCGTGATCACGTTTTAAAATGAGGCTGACAGGTGCTCTTAGTTCATAAAATAATTCATTTTCACCTCTAAGAAGGGCTGGTCCTATGACTCTCCTTGTGCACATAAAACTGACTGAGGCCTGGGTGAATTAGATGATTGATCCAAGTGATACCTGGACACATTTTCTTAAGGGTCAGCCTAGCAATGTTACAAGATGCTGGCCGCCACCACAAGGGACTGGGAATGGTGAAAGACTTTAGACACAGGCTTTGTAGGCTCAACTGCTTTATGTGGTCTCCATGTGAAAAGTGAAGAAGCCACATTTCGACTGGTTTGGGTTTGAGATCTCAGAGCATAAAAAGCTGAAAAGAGGCTACCTGTGGCAACAGAGAGCTACATGGGTCAACTGAAGTTTCACCAATGCTGCCCAGTTATCTTATTACGCATGATAATAAGTCAAATTGCAACTGACACTTAATGAGTGATTCCAAATAGGAAGGAGTAGCTCTGTATTATTTCACTTAGCTCTCACACAACCTCAGGGTGATACTACAAATATTGCCATCGCTTTACACAATGAGGAAGCTGGTGATAGAGAAGTTAACTTGCCAAGCCCATAGAACAAATGTTTGGAACCAGAGTGATCCTGACCACTTCCTCTTGAAGTATTTGGTGATTTTCATTTTTACTTGTTTGTGTTATGATTTTTGTCATTTTTAATTTGCATATGGAAAGTGACCACTTTTTGATATACAGTTCTATGAGTTTTAAGACATCTACAGGTTTGTATAACCACTATAACGAGTAGGATAAAAGAACAGCTCTATCACCTCAAAGAGTTACCGCTTGCTGTCCCTTTATAGTCAAACTCTCCCTCCACTCCAACCCCAGGCAACCATTGATGTATTCTCCACTCCTTGAATTGTGCCTTTTCCAGAAGGTCAGTTGGAATCATAACATATGTAACGTTTTCAGTCTTTCTTTCTTTCATTCAACAAATGCCTTTGAGATTCATCCAAGTTGTTGTATATATCCATAATTTGTTCCTTTTTAAAAAAATCTTTTAACGTTTCTGTTTGAGAGAGAGACAGAGCACGAGAATGGGAGGGGCAGAGAGAGAGGAGACACAGAATCCGAAGCAGGCTCCAGGCTCTGAGTTGTCAGCAGACAGCCTCACGTGGGGCTTGAACTCAAGAACTGCGAGATCATGACCTGAGCCGATGTCACACACTTAACCAACTGAGCCACCCAGGTGCCCCAATTCATTCTTTTTTATTGACGAATAGAATTCCATTGATGGAATGAAGCTACTGTAAAAATTAACATAGAGGCTTTGTGTTTCCATTCTCCAGGGAAATACCCAGGAGGGAGATTCCCGGGCCATACATAACTCCATATTTGAATGTACAAGAAACTACCAACCCATCTTCCATCATGGCTGTCACATTTTGGATTCACCTAATGTAGGCCTAGATGCTCCGCGTGCTCACCAGCATTTGGTATTGTCGGCGTGTCGTGCTATTTCAATGGGATCTAAGTTTGAAGTTTTCTAAATGCTAGGATATTCAGCAACTTTTCATGTGTTTATTTGCTATCATATGTCTTCTTTGGTGGAATGTCTGTTCAACTTTTGCCCATGTTTTTGTTAGATTAATTTGCTTTACCTTTGTGTTTGGATTTCTGTATATATCCTAGATAGAAGGCCTTTGTTAGATATGAGATGTCCATATTTCCCCATAGGTACCTGGCTTTCTATTCTTTTAACAGAGTCTTTTGCAGAGGAAAAGTCTTTAATGTTGAGTATCACCAGTCACTATTATAATTTTTGCTTTCATCCACCATACACATTTAAAGACTAAGGGTAGAGAGATTCTCTATTATATTTACTCAGATATTTACCATTTTATTCTTATTTTTGATTACAGAAGCACCAAATTCCCTTCTGGTACTGTTCCTTTCCACTGAAAGAATATCCTTTAGCATTTTTTAAAAAGACCAATTGGTGAAAAATTAATTCTCAAAGAATGGAATGGAAATGAGTCAATACTTTCAATGAATGATCATAAAAATAAACTCTATCTTTATATTATATCTATGGACATGATCGACGTTAGCTGAACCTACCGTGATAATATTTCACAATATATGTAAATCAAACCACCATGCTGGTTGCCTTAAACTTATACAGTGATGTATGTCAACTATTTCTCAAAACTAGAAGAAAGTTTGCTTCCCAACTTGTCATTAATTAAGATTGATTTTTAAAAGGCAAAGAAAAGGAAAAAAAAATAAATTATATTTATTGTATTAATTATAACATCCTGCTTAGAGGGAAATTTGTAACTTTAAAAAAAACAATAGGAAAAAAAAGAGTAGTTTATACTAAATGATCCCTGCTTCCGACTTCAAAACATAGGGAAAAGAAGAAAGCAGAATACATCCAAAGGACTCAGAATGAAGGAGATAATAAAGTAAAAACAGAAATCAGTGACATGTAGACAAAGAAAACAAAACAAAATATAAAGCCAAAAGAAGGTTCAGTTAGAAGATTATGCATTTGTTAACCTAGCAAGATTAATTACCAAATAAAGCAAAACACATTATATAAGGAATAATACAGTTAATATAACTATACACCCTGGAACTTTTGAAGTAAAATGAATAAACATCATTTAAAAACTCTATGCTAATAAATTGGCAACTTAGGTGAAAAGAACAAATTACAGCAAAAAAAAAACATATATATATACTGGTTACAACAGATCCAACAAAACAAAACTATTAACAGCTGTATTTCATTAAAGAAATTGAAATCTTCACTAAAAATCTTCCAGAGGCGCCTGGGTGCTCAGTCAGTTAAGAGTTCCACTTCGGTTCAGGTCATGATCTCCCAGTTTGTGAGTTTGAGGCCCGCATCAGCTCTGTGCTGACAGCTCAGAGCCGGAGCCTGCTTCGGATTCTATGTCTCCCTCTCTCTCTGCCTCTCCCCCCTCGTGTTCTGTTTCTTTCTCTCCTCAAAAATAAATAATACTAAAAATTTTTAAAATAAATTTTAAAAATCTTCCAAAGGACGGGCACCTGGGTGGCTCAGTCAGTTAAGCTCAGATCATGATCTCAGGGTTCTTGAGTTCAAGTGCAGCATTGGGCTCTGTGCTGACAGCTCAGAGCCTGGAGTCTGTTTCGGATTCTACATCTCCCTCTCTCTCTGCTCCTCCCCCCGCTTGTTCTCTCTCTCTCTCTCTCTCAAAAATAAATAAACATTAAAAAATTTTTTTTAATCTTCCAAAAAGAAAACTCCAGGAATACATGGTTGTGCTGGTAAATTCCATCACACATTGAATGAAAAAATAATTGGTATTCTACAAACTCTTTCAGAAAATAGAAGAAGATGGGACTTATTCCCACTCATTATATTAGGTCAGCATAACTTTGATACTCCAATGTGACAAATACATTACAAAAAAGAAAAACCGCAGACCATTAATATAACTGTCATATAAATGGACTAAGGAATAAAAATGATATGTTCTTATTAATGGATGCAGGGAAAAGCATGACAAAATTCAAAACCAAATTAACTCAGTGAGTTCCAGAGAATTCCAGGGAAGTCCCTTAGTCTGCTAAAGGGCTTCTACACAAAGCCTAGTGCCAATACCACATTTCATGGTTAAAGACTAAATGTTCTCCCCTCTAAGACTAGGAACAAGACAAAGATACACACTCTTACCACTCCTATTCAACATTGTAGTGGAAGTCCTAGCCAGTGCAGTAAAGCAGGGAAAAAATAAAAGAAATACGATTGAAAAAAGAAAATAAAGCTAACTCATTGTAGATAACATTACTGTCCATGTACAAAATCCAAGAAATATATGAAAAAAAAACCCTCACAAGAAAACAAAAAACTCCTAGAACTCGGTTTAGAAGGTCACGGGATACAACACACAAAAATCAATCATATTTCTATATCCCGGTAATGTATCATTGGAAATCAATAATTTTTAAGGTCTTATTTATAATAATATCAAAACACATAAACTATTTAAGTATAAATTTTAAAATGTATGCCAAGTTTTTTTTTTTTTAGTTTAGTTTATTTATTTGGAGAGAGAGAGAGAAAGCATGTGTGCAACATGAGCAGGGGAGGGGCAGAGAGAGAGGGAGAGAGAGAATCCCAAGCAGGCTCCCGGCTGTCAGTGCAGACTCAATCTCAGGAACCATGAGATCATGACCTGAGCCGAAATCAAGAGTCAGATGCTTAACTGAGTGCATGCAGAGTCTTTATGCTAAAAACTACAAAATGTTTTTGAAAAAAATCAAAGAAGACAGAAATGAAAACTACCACAACTTTTACAGATGGGAAGACTAAATATTAGAGCCAACTGCTCTCCAAATCTATACCTATACACTTATCACAAGTTGAAGAAAAATATTTGATGGACTATTTAAAATTTTCTTTTTTAGAAATTAACAACTGAATCTAAAATTTATATGGAAAATGAACATTTCGAGAAAAACAAAGTTGAAGGATTCACACGACCTGATTTCAAGACTTAACATCAAGTTACAATAGTTTGACCAGAGGATAGACAATACATTAATGGAACACAATAGACTCAGAAATAGACCCACTCATATGTTAAACTGATTTTAGAAAAAGGTGCCAGAACAATTCATTGTGGAAAAGAATCTCTTTGATAAATCCTACTGCAGTATTTTGATAGCCAGAGTAAAACGAAAAAATTAAACAAACCCTTACTTTGCACGACCCAAAATTAACTCAAAATGGATAATGGACGTTAATGTAAAACCAAAAACTATAAATTTCTAGGAGAAAACATAGGAACAAATCTTTGTGATCTTAGATTAGGCAAAGATTTTGTAGCCATGACAACATAAGCGTGATCCATAATGTGATTTAAAATGATAAACTGGACTTGAGCAAAATGTAAAATATTTGCACTTTGAAGAGACGTGCAGAAAATGGAATGACAAGCCACAAACTCGGAGGAAATATTGCAAAAGCTACATCTGATAAAGGCTTAGTAAAGAATATGTGAAGACGTCACATACTGAAAATAAGAAAACAAAACAGCCAATTTTCCAAATTTGAATAGACCACTTGACCAGAGATGATGATGGGCGCCAAGATGCCCCGCCTCATTAGTATTCAGACTTGCAAATTAAAACCGCAATGAAATCCCTCTACGTGCCCATTAGAATTGCTAAAAAACAAAACCCTGAGAAGATCATGGATGTGCAGAGCAATAGCAACTCCCTTTCATTGCTGGTGAGAATGTAAATGGTACAGCTACTTTGGAGAATGGAGTTTCTGATAAAGTTATACACACACTTACTCTCTTAGTCAGGTGTCCTGCCATGATACACCACCATAGGCTGGGTGGCTTAAGAGACCAGAAATTTATTGCCTCTCCTGCTTCTGAGGTTACGAGTCCAGGTTGAAGGTTCCAGCAGATTCAGTTTCTGGGAGAGCCATCTTCCTGGGTTGCCCATGGGCCACCTTACCACTGTCCTCACGTGGCCTTTCCTCAGTGCCTCTGTGTAGAAAGAGGAAGAGAGTTCTTTAGGGTCTCTTCTTCTAAGACAATAATCCTATCAGAACAGGGCTGTACTCTGGGGCACCTGGGTAGCTCAGTAGGTTAAGCATCTGACACTTGATTTCCGTTCAGGTCATGATCTCACAGTTTGTGGGTTCGAGCCCCGTGTTGGGCTCTGTGCTGATGGCTCAGAGCCTGGAGCCTGCTTTGAATCCTCTATCCCCCTTTCTCTTTGCCCCTCCCTGCGCACCTCTGTCTTCCTCTCTCTCTCTCAATAATAAATGAATATTAAAAAGAAAAAAAAAAGAACAGTGCTAACTGTACTCTTAAGACCTCATTTAACCTCAAGTACTCTCTTAGAGACCCTGCCTCGAAAGACAGCCAGAGTGGGGTGAGGGCTTCAACATATGGATGTGGGGGACATAAACATTCAGTCTATAACACTTACTATATGGCCCAGCAATCTCACTCCTAGAGATCTATTTATGTAAAATAAGAAGTTATGTTCACAAAACCCTATATACAAATGGGTTTTTTGGATTATTCATAATCCGTCAAACAGAAAACAGTACGAATGTCCTTGAACTAACAAATGGATTAACATCAAAACAATGAAATGTAACTCAACAATAAAAATGAACAGCAATATTGATATAGAAATATCCGGATTGCCAGGGGCTGAAGTTGGGTAGGGGTTACCTACAAAGGGGCACAAGGCAATTTTGGAAGGATGATTAAATTGTTAGATATTTTGATTATCATGGCAGTCACGACGCTAGATGCACTTGTCAAATACTTGCAGAACTGTACTCTAAGACAGATGATTTTTACTCTATATAAAGTATATTTAAAGTTAAAAAAATCAACAAACCCCATTTATTTCTATATTATATTTGTTGAGTTGTAATTTAAGATTTTATGATCAGAGAATGCGGTCTCCAAAGTTTATATTTCAGAAGAATTTTAAGAGTTTTATTATAACCGATAAGATGTTTAATAATAGTTAATATTCCCTGGGTTTAGGGAATTATATATATATAATTACATATAAAATGTTACGTGTATGTAATTGTGTGTGTGTGCATACATTTATTTAAAATTAGTAGATCAAACTTTAAATTTGGTAGTTCAAATCTCTGATTATCATGATTTTGCCTACTTAGAATCACTGAGTTTTGAGAAAGGCGTAGTAAGGTCTTCCACTGAAAGTGTAATTTAGTAAATTTTTTCTTGTATTTTTAAGAGTTTTTGACATTTTGTGTTCTGGTGGTTGTTACGTTTTTTCATACAGTTTCCTAAGTTAAGTGTTTATGTCTATTATGTATTTTATCATCACAAAGCATACCCCCTCTCTCTTCCTGTCACTGATTTCCTAGACACACAACAGACTAAGAAAGGAGGAGTAAATTCCCAAAATTGTGTAACAAGTATTTCAACAAGATTTGAGTCTCTCATTCCTATTTTTTGTGTCTGGACAGAATATGAAAAACAAACACTTAAAATGTTTGTCTCTATGGGGAATCCACGCTGGGGACACCCACCCGTGGCAACTATTTCTGCCCTGATCCCTCAGAATAAGTCCCAATCTCCAGGTAAGGAAGATCTGCTTATTTGTCCCCAGTCATCTTATTTGTTCCCAATCATCCACACCCAACCTAGGAGAGCAACAAGGGTGCCTCGGTCCTCAGCCCTGGCTGACACTTTCGAATCATCCAGAGTCAAGCAAGGAGCCGTGGAGATGGGGGTTCCATGACCGCATCTCACAGAGGCAAAACACAGCCAGGTAAGAAGGGCTGGGAAAGCAGGTGAGGGCACGGGACCTCCAACGACAGACAGATTCACGGGGACACAAACAGGCAGAGAAGCAGATACACGAAATCCCTCTGCACCTGACCAAGTTCAAAGGGGGCAGGTGTCCTGGTTTGACATGTACAAGCTTTTCTCTTTTCAGGACGTGCTGCCCACTGCAGGACGGAGCGGGCACGTTTGCAAGGTAGGTGTAGAAAAGCAGCAGTGGGAGACGAAGGAGACAGCTCAGGGTAAAGGTGCTAGGGTCAGTGACTGCAGGCTCCTAAAAATCCTGCCCAGAAGCTCAGGCCAAGAGCCCCCCTCCCTCCCTACAACAGATGCTCTTCTGGGAGACATTCAAGACCCTCTCAGGCTGCCCCTACTCTCCACCTTACCACCTCTCACCATATTTTCTCAGAGTCAGAGGTAGTCAGTGGGTGACTACGATGTGGCTGATTTCCTGGCAAGTCTCAATTTTGAAGATTTAAACCATGAAATTGAAACTGTTTTTTTTTTGGCTGTAACCTACACTCCCAATGCTGGGAGTGGGAAAGTCTACAACAAGGAAGCGCGGGATACTCTGAGCTAGTTTTACTCACTATTTGGCCTTTGTAGCAATTCAAAGAAGACAGGAAGAATCTCATTTGATATCCTGTTAGCCCTCTTTTATCTTTTCCTCCGTCTCCACTATGGGAAACCGGCTGTCTCTGAGAGAAGAATATTTACACCTGCTGGCCAGCCAGTCTCTGGTGTTCTCCATGATGTGTCTCCCTCACCCCTCCACATCTCCCGTCCACACGAACCAGACTTCTTCTGGAGAATCTTTGAGCCTCTGTCTAGTATTGTTTTACCTACCTGTGTCCTGGGAAATATTCAGGGAAAAAAAACCAACTCCACCTCAGCACTTTTCCTTTGGTTTGATGGATTGAAATCTCCTCACTATGGAGATTATCCATTTTACGTGTATCCTACAACCAGTTCCTAGGAATATTCCCTACAATGTCCTCTAGCCCAGTCATCGAGTCATATGGAAGAGCAGTTCCATGCCTTTCTTCTCTTTGCCTCAGGCTTTTGTTCTCATGACTAATAAATGCACCCCCCTCTCCTTCAGTATTCCAATGTCATAAATTCTTCCAGGGACATTTCATTCAGAGTGCTTTACTTGACTTCTCCCTCCTTCTAATGATTTCTTGGTGCTGGGATTGTCTGCTGCAGGTACCACATGAATTTGCTTTACTAGTCAGTAAATCCCGTTAGTTCCATAGCAAAAATAATCTGACTATATTATTATATGTGTATGTGTGTGTATACACACATATATACACAGTAAAACCTTGGTTTACGAGCGTTTATTCATTTCAGATACGTGCCTGTAATCCAAAGCACTCATAGATCAAAGCGAATTTCAAAGAACCGTTGGCTCAGTTGTGATCATGTGACAGTTGGCTTCAGCCAATACTCTTATTGCAACACACTGCTTCTTTATCAAGTTAAAATTTACTAGAAATATTTGCTTGTCTTGCAGAATACTCGCAGAAGATGTTACTCACCATCCAATGTTTTACTTTATATACATACATACATATACACACACATATATATGACTATATCATTTTCAAAAATATACCTGTCTTTGTTCTTCTATCAGAAATCAGGTGACTGTTTCACACAGCAACCTGAACAGCGTGCTTAGGTCAGCCTTCCCAACACCTGTGATCCATGCTTAGGTCAGCTGAAAGCAGCTAGAACGTTTGGGACAAACCACCAACTAAGTCTTTCCAAGCCCACAAAACTTTCAATAATTTGGGAAAATATAAACGGGTAAGATTTGCAGGTTTCTAACACACCATTTACTACAGAGCCTTCCGCATGGTTAAGTTCGTAAAATAAATGGTTAGCTAATCAAAAAGTACCATACAGAATAAAGCACTTCACTCGTATCTCTAACTCCTATTGTCTCATGAATTTGGAAATAGCTCTTAACTCCCCTAAGCCTCAGTTGCTTTATATGTTAAGCGAAATAAAATATCTCCATTATTAGATGAGGTTAAATACCAGACAGGAAAGTATCTGTATATGGTACTCAGTAAATAAGAATAGAATAAATAAAACTAAAGCCACTGGTAATTAAACACTCTTGAAATTAACCAGGGGTTTTCTGTAAAATGACTCAAAAAGATTTTTCGGCTTTAGTTATTTCTCAACGAAATAGAAAAATGGTTCCAAAATATGTTTGCTTTAATGTTGACATAGGATCTAATCCTGTGATGCTATTTTCTCCCCTGCAGACATGGATACAGGCAACCAGACTACGGTCACAGAATTCCTTCTCCTGGGACTCTCCGGGCAGGCAGAGCAGGAAGATATTCTCTTCGGGCTGTTCCTGTGGATGTACCTGGTCATCATCATCGGGAACCTTCTCATCGTCCTGGCCATCAGCTGTGACAGCCATCTCCATACCCCCATGTACTTCTTCTTGTCTAACCTCTCCTGCGTCGACATCTGCTTTTCCTCAGTCACAACCCCCAAGATGCTGCTGAACCACATGTTGGGAAGCAAGTCTATCTCGTACGTGGAATGCATGACCCAGATCTACTTCACCATCACCTTCGCCAACATGGACGGGTTCCTCCTGGGCGTGATGGCCTATGATCGTTATGTAGCCATCTGCTGCCCACTCCACTACGGCATGATCATGAGGCCCAAACTCTGCATCCTTCTGGTGGCGGCCTCTTGGGTCATTACAAACCTGCATGCTCTCCTACACACTCTTCTCTTGGTCCAGCTCACGTTTTGTTTCCACCATACTGTGCATCACTTTTTCTGTGAACCCTATGCGGTTCTAAAGCTGTCTTGTTCTGATCCTTTTACCAATGAACTGATGGTATTCACTGTGGGAGGACTGGTATTTCTGACGCCGTTTACATGTATCATCATCTCATATGCTTATATCCTCTCTAAGGTACTGAAGTTGCCGTCTGCCCATGGAATAAGAAAGGCCCTGTCTACATGTGGGTCCCACCTCACTGTGGTGTCCCTCTTCTATGGGGCGATCCTTGGGGTCTATATGCGCCGTTCATCCTCCTACTCAGTCCAAGACGCGGTGGCCACTGTCATTCTCACCATGGTGGATCCCCAGGTCAATCCCTTCATCTACAGCCTGAGAAATCGTGACATGAAGGCAGCCTTAAGGAAGCTAATTATTAGGAGACTAGTTTTGTCAAGACTCTAGAATAAGAAAATTTTAGAGCTGAAAAGACTACTGGATATGATAAATTTCTCAATTTTTCAAAGGAAACTGAGGCCCAGATGGGCACGAAATCCATCCATAACTATTTCTGTATTTAGTGACCATGATCATGTTTTAAAATGAGGCTGACAGGTGCTCTTAGTTCATAAAATAATTCATTTGTTACCTCTAAGAAGGGCTGGTGCTATGACTCTCCGTGTGCACATAAAAACTAGACTGAGACCTGGGTAAATTAGATGATTGATCCCAAGTGAGACCTGGACACATTTTCTTAAGGGCGAGCCTAGCAATGTTGAAGATGCTGGCCACCACCACAAGGGACAGGGAATGGCGAAAGAGTTTAGACACAGGCTTTTTAGGCTCAAGTGCTTTATGTGGTCTCCATGTGAAAAGTGAAGAAGCCACATTTAGACTGGTTTGGGTTTGAGATGTCAGAAGCAGAAAAAGCTGAAAAGAGGCTACCTGTGGCAATGGAGAGCTACATGGGTCAACTGCAGTTTCACCAATCCTGCCCAGTTGTCTTATTACGCATGATAATAAGTCAAATTAAGTCAATTGACTTAATGATTCCAGTATAGGAAGGAGTAGCTCTGTATTATTTCACTTAGCTCTCACACAACCTCAGGGTGATACTACAAATATTGCCATCGCTTTACACAATGAGGAAGCTGGGTCACAGAGAAGTTAACTTGGCCAAGCCCATACAACAAATGTTTGGAACCAGAGTGATCCTGACCACTTCCTCTTGAAGTATTTGGTGATTTTCATTTTTACTCTTGTTTGTTGTTATGATTATTGTCATTTTTTAAATTTAATTTTTATTTTATATTAGTTTATTTTCAAATTGGTTTACATATAACACCCAGTGTTCATCCCAACATGTACCCTTTTTAATGCCCCGTCACCCCCTCTCCCCCCTCCATCACCCCCCTCACCCTCAGTTTGTTCTTAGTCTTTGAGAGTCTCTTATGTTTTATCTCCCTCCCTCTCTGTGTCTTCTTTTTCTTTCCCTTCATCCCCTCCCCCTGGTTTTTGCTTAGTCTCACAAAGTCCACCTATTCGTGGAAACATATGATATCTGTCTTTTTCTGACTGACTTACTTCACTAACATAATACCCTCCAGTTCCATCCATGTTGCTACACATGGCCAGATTTCATTTTTTCTCATTGCTACTTAGTAGTCCATTGTATATATGTACCACATCTTCTTTATCCACTTGTCAGTTGATGGGCACTTGGTCTCTTTCCATGATTTGGCTATTGTCGAAAGTGCTGCTATGAACATTGGGATACATGTGCTCCTATGCATCAGCATTCCTGTGTCTCTTGGGTAGATTCCTAGCAGTGCTATTGCTGGGTAAAGGGTAGCTCTATTTTCATTTTTTTGAGGAACCTCCACACCGTTTTCCAGAGTGGCTGCCCCAGTTGCATTCCCACCAACAGTGTAGGAGGGTGCCTGCTTCTCCATATCCTCGCCAGCATCTATAGTTTCCTGATTTGTTCATTTTAGCCACTCTGACTCGTGTGAGGTGGTATCTCAGTGTGGTTTTGATTTGTATTTCCCTAATGATGAGTGACATTGAGCATCGTTTCATGTGTCTGTTGGCCATCTGAATGTCCTCTTTGGAGAAGTGTCTATTCATATCTTCCGCCCATTTCTTCACTGGGTTGTTTGTTTTTTGGCTGTGGAGTTTGGTAAGTTCTTTATAGATTTTTGATATTAGTCCTTTATCCGATATGTCATTTGCGATGATCTTTTCCCATTCCGTTGGTTGCCTATTCGTTTTGTTGTTTGTTTCCTTTGCTGTGCAGAAGCTTTTTATCTTGATGACGTCCCAGTAGTTCATCTTTGCATTTAATACCCTTGCCTTTGGAGACGTGTCGAGTAAGAAATTGGTGCGTCTTAGGTCAAAGAGGCTTTTTCCTGCTTTCTCCTCTAGGATTTTGACGGTTTCCTGTCTCACATTCAGATCTTTTATCCATTTAGAATTTATTTTTGTGAGTGGTGTAAGAAAGTGGTCTAGTTTCATTCTTTTGCATGTTGCTGTCCAGTTCTCCCAGCACCATTTATTAAAGAGGCTGTCTTTTTTCCATTGGATACATTTTCCCGCTTTGTCAAAGATTAGTTGGCCATATACTTGCGGGTCCATTTCTGAGTTTTCTATTCTATTCCATTGGTCTATGTGTCTGTTTTTGTGCCAAAACCATACTGTCTTGATGACTACCGCTTTGTAGTAGAGGTTAAAGTCTGGGATTGTGATGCCTCCCGCCTTGGTTTTATTCTTCAGTGTTATTTTGGCTATTCGAGGTCTTTTGTGGTTCCATACAAATTTTAGGATTGTTTTCTCTAGCTTTGAGAAGAATGCTGGTGCAATTTTGATTGGGATTGCACTGAATGTGTAGATTGCTTTGGGTAGTATTGCCATTTTAACGATATTTATTCTTCCAATCCATGAGCATGGGATGTTTTTCCATTTCCTTGTGTCTTCCTCAATTTCCTTCATAAGTTTTTTATAGTTTTCAGTTTAGAGGTCTTTCACCTCTTTGGTTAGGTTTATTCCTACGTATTTTATGGTTTTTGGTGCAATTGTGAAAGGGATTAGCTTCTTTATTTCTCTTTCTGCTGCTTCATTGTTGGTGTATAGAAATGCCACCGATTTCTGTACATTGATTTTGTACCCTGCAACTTTGCTGAAATCATGGATCAGTTCTAGTATGCTTTTGGTGGATTCCGTCAGGTTTTCCATGTAAAGTATCATGTCATCTGCAAAGAGTGAAAGTTTGACTTCCTCCTTGCCAATCTTGATGCCTTTTATTTTGTTTTGTTGTCTGATTGCTGATGCTAAGACTTCCAACACTATGTTAAGTAGCAGTGGCGAGAGTGGACACCCCTTTTGTGTTCCTGATCTGAGGGGGAAGGCTTTCAATTTTCCCCATTGAGGATGATATTAGCTGTGGGCTTTTCATATATGGCTTTTATGATGTTTAAGTATGTTCCTTCTATCCCGACTTTCTCGAGAGTTTTTATTAAGAAAGGATGCTGTATTTTGTCAAATGCTTTTTCTGCATCTATTGGCAGGGTCATATGTTTCTTATCTTTTCTTTTGTTAATGTGATTTATCACGTTGATTGATTTGCGAATATTGAACCAGCCCTGCAACCCAGGGATGAATCCTACTTGATCATGGTGGATAATTCTCTTTATATGCTCTTGGATTTGATTTGCTAGTATCTTGTTGAAAATTTTTGCATCCATATTCATCAGGGATATTGGCCTGTAATTCTCTTTCCTTGCTGGGTCTCTACCTGGTTTGGGAATCAAAGTGATGCTGGCTTCATAGAATGAGTCCAGGAGTTTTCCTTCCGTTTCGATTTTTTGGAACAGCTTGAGGAGGATAGGAATTAACTCTGTTTTAAATGTCTGGTAAAATTCCACAGGAAAGCCGTCTGGTCCAGGGCTTTTATTTGCTTGGAGGTTTTTGATAACTGATTCTATTTCTTCACTAGTTATGGGTCTGTTCAAACTTTCTATTTCTTCTTGTTTGAGTTTTGGTAGCGTGTGGCTATTTAGGAAGCTGTCCATTTCTTTCAGATTGCCAAGTTTGGTGGCATATAATTTTTCATAGTATTCTCTGATGATTGCTTGTATATCTGAGGGATTGGTTGTAATTTCTCCCTTTTCATTCACGATTTTATCTATTTGAGTTCTCTCTCTTTTCTTTTTGAGAAGCCTGGCTAGAGGTTTGTCTATTTTGTTTATTTTTTCAAAGAACCAGCTTTTGGTTTCATTGATCTGTTCCACTACCTTTTCTGTCTCCATATGGTTAATTTGTGCTCTGATCTTTGTTATTTCTCTCTTTCTGCTGGGCTTGGGTTGTTTTAGTTGTTCTGCTTCTATTTCCTTTAGGCGTGCTGTTACAATTTGTGTTATTGATTTTTTCTTGTTTCTTGAGATGGGCCTGGATTGCAATATATTTCCCTCTCACGACTGCCTTTGCTGCATTCCAGAGCATTTGGATTTTTGTATTTTCATTTTCATTTGTTTCCATGTATTTTTAAATTTCTTCTCTGATGGCTAGGTTGACCCACTCATCTTTTAGTAGGTAATTTCTTAGCCGCCGTATTTTTGGATATTTTCCAGGCTTTCTCCTGTGGTTGATTTCAAGTTTCAAAGCATTGTGGTCTGACAGTGTGCACGGTATGATCTCAATTCTTTTATATTTATTCAGAGCTTCCCTGTGCCCCAGAATGTGGTCTATCTTGGAAAATGTACCGTGTGCAGTTGAGAACAATGTAAATTCCTTTGCTTCTGGATGAAGGACCCTAAAGATGTCTGTGAGGCCCATCTGTTCTAATGTGTCGTTCAGGGCTATTGTTTCTGCGGAGATTTTCTGTTTTGTGGATCTATCCAATGCTGAGAGTGGAGTGTTAAGATCCCCTACTATTAGGACATTTTTATCGATGAGGTTGCTAATGTTTGTAATTAGTTGTTTTACAAATTTGGGTGTCCCCGAATTTGGTGCGTAGACATTTACAATTGCTAGCTCTTCCTGCTGGATGGTCCCTGAGACTATTATATAATGTCCTTCTTCATCTCTTATTACATCGTTCATTTTAAAGTCTAATTTGTCTGATATAAGTGTGGCTACTCCGGCTTTCTTCTGACTTCCAGTAGCATGGTAGATAGTTCTCCATCCCCTCACTTTCAATCTGAAGGTGTCTTCAGGTTTAAGATGAGTTTCTTGAAGACAGCAAATAGATGGGTCTTGCTTTTTAATCCATTTTGTTACCCTGTTTCTTTTGATTGGTGCATTTAGTCCATTTACATTCAGTGTTAATATTGAAAAATAAGGGCTTACAGTCACTGTATTATCTGTAAGTTTCATGTTTGTAAGGCTGTCTCTAGCAATTTGTGTTCTTTGCAACCTTTCCTTCATAGAGTGCCCCTCAGGATTTCTTGTAGTGCTGGCTTATTTGTGATAAATCCTCTCAGTTTTTGCTTTTTGGGAAAAACTTTGATCTCTCCTTCTATTCTGAATGACAGGCTAGCCGGATACAGAATTCTTGGTTGCATGTCCTTCTTGCTCATCACATTGAAGATATCCTGCCATTCCTTTCTGGCTTGCCAAGTTTCTGTAGATAAGTCTGCTACTACCCTTATATGTCTGCCTTTGTATGTTAAGGTTCTTTTGTCCCTAGCTGCTTTCAGTATTCTCTCCCTATCTTTGTATTTTGCCAGCTTCACTATGATGTGCCGTGCAGAAGGTCTATTCAAGTTACGCCTGAGGGGAGTTCTCTGTGCCTCTTGGATTTCCATGCCCATTTCCTTCCTCATGTTGAGGAAGTTCTCAGCAATGATTTGTTCAAGCATCCCTTCGACTCCCTTCTCTCTCCTTCCTCTGGAACTCCTATGATACGTATATTGTTTCTTTTGAGTGCATCGCTCAGCTCTCGAATTCTCCTTTCCTGTTCCTGGATCAGCTTCTCTCTCTTTTTATCTGCTTCCTCTTTTTCAATGATTTTATCTTCTAATGCACTAACTCTTTCCTCTACCTCTTCAATCCGTGCTGTGGCTGCTTCCAGTTTCCCTTATATTTCTTCCAATGTCTTTTTTAATTCTTCCCGACCATTTTCAAGGTCCTTGAACTCTGCTGCGCGGGACCCCTTGCATTCATCTAAGCTTTTTTCAAACCCAGTGATTAGCTTTATGATTATCATTTTATATTCATGTTCCGTTATGTTGCTTATATCTGTTTTCATTAATTCTTGAGCTGTCACTGCTTCTTGTAGATTCTTTTGAGGAGAATTCGTCCGTTTCGGCATTTTGGCTGGATGTGTTTTGGATTGTTTCTTGAAGTTGCCCTGCACACTTCGAGCGTCTTCAAGGGACCGCCTCTCCGCTGGCCAACTTTCTTAAAACAGAGTCTGCTGTTATGCCTTTGAATAACATTGATCAGAATAGAAGCTGGTTTATCACAGGCACTTGGTAAATATTATTGGGTTTGACCGGCTTGAGTCGGTATGTAGAATCTGTTAAAGCTTATAAATAGAAACACCTCTCAAATCTTTAGTGCCTCCCTCTCAAAACGTCGAATTCCTGATGTCACTTTACCTCGGCCATCCAGATTTCTTGAGATATGAGAAGAGGATCCTTTGGCCTGCCAAGTTATCCTCGGGGCCTCTGGAGAGGTCTCTGTCACTCTGCAGCCCGACCTCTTGGAATTCAAAGTCCTCTGACCTCAAGACTGCTGTGTTTGAGGGACGAGGGAACTTCAGGTCCCCCTACTACTCCGCCATGTTGGATTTCCTCTCGATTTTTGTCATTTTTAATTTGCATATGGAAAAGTGACCATTTTTTGATATACGGTTCTATGAGTTTTAAGACATCTACAGGTGTGTATTACCACTATAACGAGTAGGATAAAAGAACAGCTCTATCACCTCAAAGAGTTACCGCTTGCTGTCCCTTTATAGTCAAACTCTCCCTCCACTCCGAATCCCAGGCAACCATTGATGTATTCTCCACTCCTTGAATTTTCCCTTTTCTAGAATGGCATACAGCTGGAATCATAACATATGTAAGGTTTTCAGTCTTTCTTTCTTTCATTCAACAAATGCCTTTGAGATTCATCCAAGTTGTTGTATACATCCACAATTTGTTCCTTTTTTTAAAAAATTTTTTTAACGTTTCTGTTTGAGAGAGACAGAGCACGAGAATGGGAGGGGCAGAGAGAGAGGAGACACAGAATCCGAAGCAGGCTCCAGGCTCTGAGTTGTCAGCAGACAGCCTCACATGGGGCTTGAACTCACAAACCGCGAGATCTTGAGCTGAGCCGATGTCAGACACTTAACCAACTGAGCCACTCAGATGCCCCAATTCGCTTCTTTTTTATTGACGAATAGAATTCCATTGAGTGGATGAAGCTACTGTAAAAATTAACATACAGCCTTTGTGTTTCCATTCTCCAGGGAAATACCCAGTAGGGAGATTCCCGGGCCATACATAACTCCATATTTGAATGTACAAGAAATTACCAACCCATCTTCCATCATGGCTGTCACATTTTGGATTCCCACGTGCAATGTAGGTCTAGTTGCTCCGCGTGCTCACCAGCATTTGGTATTGTCGGCGTGTAGTTCTATTTCAATGGGATCTAAGTTTGAAGTTTTCTAAACGCTAATATATTAAGCAACTTTTCATGTGTTTCTTTGCTATCTATATGTCTTCTTTGGTGGAATGTTTGTTCAACTCTTTAGTCCATGTTTTTGTTAGATTAATTTGCTTTACCTTTGAGTTTGGATGTTCGGAATATATCCTAGATAAAAGGCCTTTGTTGTATATGAGATGTCCATATTTCCCCATAGGTACCTGGCTTTCTATTCTTTTAACAGAGTCTTTTGCAGAGGAAAAGTCTTTAATGTTGAGTATCACCAGTCTATGTTATAATTTTTGCTTTCATCCAGCATACACATTTAAAGAACTAAGGGTAGAGAGATTCTCTATTATATTTACTCAGATATTTACCATTTTTATTATTATTTTTGATTACAGAAGCACCAAATATACTTCTGGTACTAGTTCCTTTCCATTCAAAGAATATCCTTTAGCATTTTTTAAAAAGACCAATTGGCGAAAAATTCATTCTCAAAGAATGCAATGGAAATGAGTCAATATTTTCAACTGAATGATCATAAAAATAAACTCTATCTTTATATTATATCTATGTGGCATGATTGACGTTAGCTAACCTACCGTGATAACATTTCACAATATATGTAAATCAACCACCATGCTGGTTGCCTTAAACTTATACAGTGATGTATATCAACTATTTCTCAAAACTAGAAGAAAGTTTGCTTCCCAACTTTTCATTAATTTAAGACTGATTTTTAAAAGGCAAAGAAAAGGAAAAGAAAATGAATTATAGTTATTATATTAATTATAACATCCCGCTTAGAGGGAAATTTGTAACTTTAAAACGAAACAATAGAAAAAAAAAGAGAAAAGTTTATAATAAATGATCCCTGCTTCCGACTTCAAAACATAGGGAAATGAGGAAAGTAGAATACATCCAAAGGACTCAGAATGAAGGAGATAATAAAGCTAAAAACAGAAATCAGTGATAAATAGACAAAGAAAACAAAACAAAATATAAAGCCAAAAGAATATTCAGTTAGAAGATTATGCATTTGTTAACTCTAGCAAGATTAATTACCAAGTAAAGAAAAAACACATTATATAAGGAATAATACAGTTAATATAACTATACACCCTGGAGACGTTTGAAGTAAAATGAAGAAATATCATTTAAAAACTCTATGCTAAAAAATTGGTAACTTTGGTGAAAAGAACAAATTACAGCAAAAAAATATATACATATATATATATACTGTTTACAACAGATCCAATAAAACAAAACTATTAACAGCTGTATTTCTATTAAAGAAATTGGAATCTTCACTAAAAATCTTCCAGGGGAGCCTGGGTGGCTCAGTCAGTTAAGAGTTTCACTTCGCTTCAGGTCATGATCTCCCAGTTTGTGAGTTTGAGGCCCGCATCGGCTCTGTACTGACAGCTCAGAGCCTGGAGCCTGCTTCGGATTCTCTCTCTCTGCCCCTCCCCTGCTCAAGTTCTGTTTCTTTCTCTCTCTCAAAAATAAATAAATACTAAAAAATTTTAAAAATCTTCCAGAAAGATGGGCTCCTGGGTGGCTCAGTCGGTTAAGCTCAGATCATGATCTCAGGGTTCTTGAGTTCCAGTGCAGCATTGGGCTCTGTGCTGACAGCTCAGAGCCTGGCGTCTGTTTCGGATTCTACATCTCCCTCTCTCTCTGCACGCCCTCCCCCCCACTTATTCTCTCTCTCTACCTCTCAAAAATAAATAAAAATTTTAAAAAAATTGTTTTCAATCTTCCAAAATGAAAACTCCAGGGATACATGGTTGTGCTGGTAAATTCCATCACACATTGAATGAAAAAATGATCTTGGTATTCTACAAACTCTTTCAGAAAATAGAAGAAGATGGGACTTATTCCCACTCATTATATTAGGTCAGCATAACTTTGATACTCCAATGTGACAAATCCATTACAAAAAAAGAAAAACCGCAGACCAATTAATATAACTATCATATAAATGGACTAAGGAATAAAAATGATATGTTCTTGTTAGTCGACGAAGGAAAAGCATGACAAAATTCAAAACCAAATTAACTCAGTGAGTTCCAGAGAATTCCAAGGATGTCCCTGAGTCCGCTAAAGGGCTTCTACACAAAGCCTAGCACCAATACCGCATTTCATGGTTAAAGACTAAATGTTCTCCCCTCGAAGACTAGGAACAAGACAAAGATACACACTCTTACCACTCCTATTCAACATTGTAGTGGAATTCCTAGCCAGTGCTGTAAAGCAGGGAAAAAATAAAAGAAATACGATTGACAACAAAGAAAATAAAGCTAACTCATTGGTAAATAACATCACTGTCCATGTACAAAATCCCAAGAAATATATGAAAAAAAAACCCTCACAAGAAAACAAAAACCTCCTAGAACTCGGTTTAGGAAGGTCACGGGATACAACACAAAAATCAATCATATTTCTATATCCCGGTAATGTATCATTGGAAATCAATAATTTTTAAGGTCTTATTTATAATAATATCAAAACACATAAACTATTTAAGTATAAATTTTAAAATGTATGCCAAGTTTTTTTTTTTTTAGTTTAGTTTATTTATTTGAGAGAGAGAGAGAGAAAGCATGTGTGCAACATGAGCAGGTGAGGGGCAGAGAGAGAGGGAGAGAGAGAATCCCAAGCAGGCTCCCGGCTGTCAGTGCAGACTCAATCTCAGGAACCATGAGATCATGACCTTAGCCGAAATCAAGAGTCAGATGCTTAACTGAGTGCATGCAGAGTCTTTAGGCTAAAAACTACAAAATGTTTTTGAAAAAAATCAAAGAAGACATATAAATCAATAGAAATGAAAACTACAACGTTTACAGATTGGAACACTAAATATTAGAAGCCAACTGCTCTCCAAATCTATACCTATACATTTTTCACAAGTTGAAGAAAACTATTTTGAATTAAAAAAAAAAAAAAAAAGAAAAAAAAAAAAAAAAAATAAAAAAAAAAAAAAAAAAAAAAAAAAAAAAAAAAAAAAAAAAAAAGAAAAATAGTTGATGGACTATTTAAAATTTTCTTTTTTAGAAATTAACAACTGAATCTAAAATTTATATGGAAAATGAACAATTTCGAGAAAAACAAAGTTGAAGGATTCACACGACCTGATTTCAAGACTTAACATCAAGTTACAATAGTTTTGACCAGAGGATAGACACATACATTAATGGAACACAATAGACTCAGAAATAGACCCACTCATATGTTAAATTGATTTTAGAAAAAGGTGCCAGAACAATTCATTGTGGAAAAGATCATCTCTTTGATAAATCCTATTGCAGTATTTTGGTAGCCAGAGTAAAACGAAAAAATTAAACAAACCCTTACTTTGCACGACACCCAAAATTAACTCAAAATGGATAATGGACGTTAATGTAAAACCAAACACTATAAATTTCTAGGAGAAAACATAGGAACAAATCTTTGTGATCTTAGATTAGGCAAAGATATTGTAGCCATGACAACATAAGCGTGATCCATAATGTGATTTAAAATGATAAACTGGACTTCAGCAAAACGTACAATATTTGCACTTTGAAGAGACGGTGCAGAAAATGGAATGACAAGCCACAAACTCGGAGGAAATATTTGCAAAAGCTACATCTGATAAAGGCTTAGTAAACGGAATATGTGAAGATGTCACATACTGAAAATAAGAAAACAAACAGCTCAATTTTCCAAAAGGGTCAGAGATTTGAATAGGCCATTTGACCAGACATGATGGATGGGTGCCAAGATGCCCCACCTCATTAGTATTCAGACTTGCAAATTAAAACCACAATGAAATCACTCTACGTGCCCATTAGAATTGCGAAAAAACAAAACCCTGAGGAGATCATGGATGTGCAGAGCAAAAGCAACTCCCTTTCATTGCTGGTGAGAATGTAAATGGTACGGCTACTTTGGAGAATGGAGTTTCTGATAAAGTTATACACACACTTACTCTCTTAGTCAGGTGTCCTGCCATGATACACCACCACAGGCTGGGTGGCTTAAGGAACAGAAATTTATTGCCTCCTGCTTCTGGAGGTTACGAGTCCAGGATGAAGGTTCCAGCAGATTCAGTTTCTGGGGAGAGCTATCTTCCTGGGTTGCCCATGGCCACCTTGCCACTGTCCTCACATGGCCTTTCCTCAGTGCCTCTGTGTAGAAAGAGGAAGAGAGTTCTTTGGGGTCTCTTCTTCTGAGACAATAATCCTATCAGAACAGGGCTGTACTCTGGGGCACCTGGGTAGCTAAGTAGGTTAAGCATCTGACTCTTGATTTCCGTTCAGGTCTCACAGTTTGTGGGTTCGAGCCCCGTGTTGGGCTCTGTGCTGACGGCTAGGAGCCTGGTGCCTGCTTCGAATCCTCTATCCCCCTTTCTCTTTGCCCCTCCCCTGCGCACCTGTGTCTCTCTCACTCTCTCTCAAAAATAAATGAATATTAAAAAGAAAAAAAAAAGAACAGTGCTAACTGTACTCTTAAGACCTCATTTAACCTCAAGTACTCCCTTAGAGACCCTGCCTCGAAAGACAGCCAGAGTGGGGTGAGGGCTTCAACATATGGATGTGGGGGACATAAACATTCAGTCTATAACACTTACTATATGGCCCAGCAATCTCACTCCTAGAGATCTATTTATGTAAAATAAGAAGTTATGTTCACAAAACCCTATATACAAATGGTTTTTTGGGATTATTCATAATCCGTCAAACAGAAAACAGTATGAATGTCCTTGAACTAACAAATGGATTAACATCAAAACAATGAAATGTAACTCAACAATAAAAATGAACAGCAATATTGATATAGAAATATCAGGATTGCCAGGGGCTGGAGTTGGGTAGGGGTTACCTACAAAGGGGCACAAGGCAATTTTGGAAGGATGACTAAATTGTTTGATATTTTGATTATCATGGCAGTCACGACGCTAGGTGCACTTGTCAAATACTTGCAGAAGTATACTCTAAGACAGATGATTTTGACTCTCTATAAAGTATATTTAAATTTAAAAAATCAGACAAAACCTCATTTTCTTTCTATATTTGTTGAGTTGTAATTTAAGATTTTATGATCAGAGAATGCGGTCTCCAAAGTTTATATTTCAGAAGAATTTTAAGAGTTTTATTATAACCGATAAGATATTTAATAATAGTTAATATTCCCTGGGTTCAGGGAATTATATATATATAATTACATATAAAAAGTTATGTGTATGTAATTGTGTATGTGTGTATATACATTTATTTAAAATTAGTAGATCATACTTTAAAATTGGTAGTTCAAAACTCTGATCATCATGATTTTTGCCTACTTAGAATCATTGACTTTTGAGAAAGGCGTAGTAAAGTCTTCCAGTAAAAGTGTAATTTAGTAAATTTTTTCTCGCATTTTTAAGAGTTTTTGACATTTTCTGTTCTGGTGGTTGTTACATGTTTTCATACAGTTTCTTAAGTTAAGCGCTTATGTATATGATGTATTTTATCATCACAAAGCATACCCCCTCTCTCTTCCTGTCACTGATTTCCTAGACACACAACAGACTAAGAAAGGAGGACGTGAATTCCCAAAATTGTGTAACAAGTATGTGAACAAGATTTGAGTCTCTCATTCCTATTTTCTGTGTCTGGACAGAATATGAAAAACAAACACTTAAAATGTTTGTCTCTATGGGGAATCCACGCTGGGGACACCCACCCACGACAACTACTTCTGCCCTGATCCCTCAGAATAAGTCCCAATCTCCAGGGAAGAAATATCTGCTTCTTTGTCCCCAATCATCTTATTTGTTCCCAAACATCCACACCAGACCTAGGAGAGCAACAAGGGTGCCTCGGTCCTCAGCCCTGGCTGACACTTTCGAATCATCCAGAGTCAAGCAAGGAGCCGTGGAGATGGGGGTTGCATGACCACATCTCACAGAGGCAAAACACAGCCAGGTAAGAAGGGCTGGGAAAGCAGGTGAGGGCACGGGACCTCCAACAACAGACAGATTCACGGGGACAGAAACAGGCAGAGAAGCAGATACACGAAATCCCTCTGCACCTGACCAAGTTCAAAGGGGGCACGTGTCCTAGTTTGACACATACAAGCCTTTCCCTTTTCAGGAGGGGCTCCCCACTGCGGGACGGAGAGGGCACGTTTCCAAGGTGGGTGTAGAAAAGCAGCAGTGGGAGACGAAGGAGACAGCTCAGGGTAAAGATGCTAGGGTCAGTGACTGCAGGCTCCTAAAAATCCTGCCCAGAAGCTCAGGCCAAGAGCCCCCCTCCCTCCCCACAACAGACACTCTTGTGGGAGACATTGGAGACCCTCCCAGGCTGCCCCTACTCTCCATCTTACCTCCTCCCACCATATTTCCTCAGAGTCAGAGGTAGTCAATGGGTAACTCCGATGTGGCTGGTTTTCTGGCAAGTCTCAATTTTGAAGGTTTAAACCATGAAATTATAACTTTTTTTTTTTTGGCTAAACCTACACTCCCAATGCTGGGAGTGTGAAAGTCTACAACAACGAACCATGGGATACTCTGAGCTAGTTTTACTCACTATTTGGCCTTTGTAGTAATTCAAAGAAGACAGGAAGGGGCGCCTGGGTGGCTCAGTCGGTTAAGCGGCCGACTTCAGCTCAGGTCATGATCTCACAGTCTGTGAGTTCGAGCCCAGCGTCAGGCTCTGTGCTGACGGCTCAGAGCCTCGAGCCTACTTCGGATTCTGTGTCCCCCTCTCTCTCTGCCTTTCCCTTGCTCACACTCTGTCTCTATGTCTCTCAAAAAATAAAATAAAAACGCTAAAAGAAAATTAAAAAAAAAAAAAGAAGACAGGAAGAATCTCATTTGATATCCTGTTAGCCCTCTTTTATCTAATCCTCTCTCTCCACTATGGGAAACCGGCTGTCTCTGAGACCAGAATATTTACACCTGCTGGCCAGCCAGTCTCTGGTGTTCTCCATGATGTGTCTCCCTCACCCCTCCACATCTCCCGTCCACACTAACCAGACTTCTTGTGCAGAATCTTTGAGCCTCTGTCTAGTATTGTTTTACCTACCTGTGTCCTGGGAAATAGTTCAGGGAAAAAAAACCACCTCCAATCTCAGCACTTTTCCCTTGGTTTGATGGATTGAAATCTCCTCACTATGGAGATTTTTCCATGTTACGTATATCCTACAACCAGTTCCTAGGAATATTCCCTACAATGTCCTCTAGCCCAGTCATCCAGTCATATGGAAGGGCAGTTCCATGCCTTTCTTCTCTTTGCCTCAGGCCTTTGTTCTCATGACTAATAAATGCACCCCCTCTCCTTCAGTATTCCAATACCATAAATTCTTCCAGGGACATTTCATTCACAGTGCTTTACTAGACTTCTCCCTCCTTCTAATGATTTCTTGGTGCTGGGATTGTCTGCTGGAGGTACCACATGAATTTGCTTTACCAGGCAGTAAATCCCGTTAGTCCCATAGCAAAAATAATCTGACTATATTATTATATGTGTGTGTGTATACATACATATATACACAGTAAAACCTTGGTTTGCGAGCGTAATTCGTTTCAGAAAGATTACATGCCTGAAATCCAAAGCACTCATAGGTCAGAGTGAATTTCAAGAACCATTGGTTCAGTTGTGATCATGTGACAGTTGGCTTCATGCACTACTCATATTGCAATACACTGCTTCTTTATCAAGTTAAAATTTACTAGAAATGTTTGCTTGTCTTGCAGAACACTCCCAGAACAAGTTACTCACCATCCAAGGTTTTACTGTATATACGTACATATATATATGACTATATCATTTTCAAAAATATGCCTGTCTTTGTTCTTCTATCAGAAATCAGATGAATGTTTCACACAGCAACCTGAACAGCGTGCTTAGGTCAGACTCCTCAACACCTGCGATCCATGCTTAGGTCAGTTTAACAGCAGGTAATATGGTAGGGACAAACCACCAACTAGGTCTTTCCAAACCCACAAGCTTTTCAATATTTGGGAAAATATAAACAAGTAACATTTGCAGGTTTCTAATACAGCATTTACTACAGAGCCTCCCACTTGTTTAAGTTCTTAAAATAAATGGTTAGCTAATAAAAAAGTACCATACAGAAAAAAGCACTTCATCCAATTTGGATCTCTAACTCCTATTGTCTTATGAATTTGGAAATAGCACTTCACTTCCCTGAGCCTCAGTTGCTTTATCTGCTAAGCGAAATAAAATATCTCCATTATTAGATGAGGCTAAATACCATAGATGAAAGTATCTGTATATGGTACTCAGTAAACAAGAATAGAATAAATAAAACTAAAGCCACTGGTAATTAAACACTCTTGAAATTAACATGGTTTTTTCTGTAAAATGACTCAAAAAGATTCTTCGGCTTTAGTTATCTCAACGAAATAGAAAAATGGTTCCAAAATACATTTGCCTTAATGTTGACATAGGATCTAATCCTGTGATGCTATTTTCTCCCCTGCAGACATGGATAGAGGCAACCAGACTACAGTCACAGATTTCCTTCTCCTGGGACTCTCCGGGCAGGCAGAGCAGGAAGAGATTCTCTTCGGGCTGTTCCTGTGGATGTACCTGGTCATCATCATCGGGAACCTTCTCATCGTCCTGGCCATCGGCTATGACAGCCATCTCCATACCCCCATGTACTTCTTCTTGGCTAACCTCTCCTGCATTGACATCTGCTTTTCCTCAGTCACAACCCCCAAGATGCTGCTGAACCACGTGCTGGGAAGCAAGTCTATCTCGTACGTGGAATGCATGACCCAGATCTACTTCACCATCACCTTCGCCAACATGGACGGGTTCCTCTTGAGCGTGATGGCCTATGACCGTTATGTAGCCATCTGCCGCCCACTCCACTACGGCATGATCATGAGGCCCAAACTCTGCATCCTTCTGGTGGTGGCCTCTTGGGTCATTACAAACCTGCATGCTCTCCTACACACTCTTCTCATGGTCCAGCTCACGTTTTGTTTCCACCATGTGGATAACTTTTTCTGTGAACCCTATGCAGTTGTAAAGCTGTCTTGTTCTGATCCTTTTATCAATGAACTGATGGTATTCACTGTGGGAGGACTGGTATTTCTGACGCCTTTTACATGTATCATCATCTCATATGCTTATATCCTCTCTAAGGTCCTGAAGTTGCCGTCTGCCCATGGAATAAGGAGGGCCCTGTCTACATGTGGGTCCCACCTCACTGTGGTGTCCCTCTTCTATGGGGCGATCCTGGGGGTCTATATGCGCCCTTCATCCTCCTACTCAGTCCAAGATGCCGTGGCCACTGTCATCCTCACAGTGGTGACTCCCCAGGTCAATCCCTTCATCTACAGCCTGAGAAATCGTGACATGAAGGGAGCCTTAAGGAAGCTACTTATTAGGAGACTAGTTTTGTCAAGACTCTAGAATTAGAAAATTTTAGAACTAAAAAGTCTACTGGAAATTATAAATATCTTAATTTTTCAAAGGAAACTGAGGCCCAGATGGGTGTGAAATCCACGCATAACTATTTCCCTGTTTAGTGACCGAGATCATCTTTAAAATGAGGCTCACAGGTGCTCTTAGTTCATAAAATAATTCATTTCTTACCTATAAGAAGGGCTGGTGCTATGACTCTCCTTGTACAGATAAAAACTAGACTGAGGCCCGGGTGGATTAGATGATTGATCCCAAGTGATACCTGGATGCATTTTCTTAAGTGTGAGCCAGGCAATGCTACAGGATGCTGGCCGCCACCACAAGGGACTGGGACTTGTGAAAGACTCTAGACACAGGCTTTGTAGGCTCAACTGCTTTATATGGTCTCCATGTGAAAAGTGAAGAAGCCAGATTTAGACTAGTTTGGGTTTGAGATCTCAGAAGCAGAAAAAGCTGAAAAGACGCTACCTGTGGTAACGGAGAGCTACATGGGTCAACTGAAGCTTCACCAACCGTGCACAGTTATCTTATTAGGCATGATAATAAGTCAAATTACAGTGAAAGGTAATGAGTGATTCCAATATAGGAAGGAGTAGCTCTGTATTACTTCACTCAGCTCTCACACAACCTCAGGGTGATACTACAAATATTGCCATCGGTTTACACAATGAGAAAGCTGGGTCACAGAGAAGTTAACTTGGCCAAGCCCATACAACAAATGTTTGGAACCAGAGTGATCCTGACTACTTCCTCTTGAAGTATTTGGTGATTTTCATTTTTACTCCTGTTTGTGGTTATGATTTTTGTCATTTTTAATTTGCATATGGAAAAGTGACCATTTTTTGATATATGGTTCTATGAGTTTTAAGACATCTACAGGTTTGTATAACCACCATAACAAGTAGGATAAAAGAGCAGCTCTATCACCTCAAAGAGTTACCGCTTGCTGTCCCTTTATAGTCAAACTCTCCCTCCACTCCGAACCCCAGGCAACCATTGATGTATTCTCCACTCCTTAAATTGTGCCTTTTCCAGAATGTCATACAGCTGGAATCATAACATATGTAATGTTTTCAGTCTTTCTTTCTTTCATTCAACAAATGCCTCTGAGATTTATCCAAGTTGTTGTATATATCCATAATTTGTTCCTTTTTAAAAAAAATCTTTTAACGTTTCTGTTTGAGAGAGAGACAGAGCACGAGAATGGGAGGGGCAGAGAGAGAGGGAGACCCAGAATCCGAAGCAGGCTCCAGGCTCTGAGTTGTCAGCAGACAGCCTCACGTGGGGCTTGAACTCAAGAACTGCGAGATCATGACCTGAGCCGAAGTCAGAAACTTAACCAAGTGAGCCACCCAGGTGCCCCAATTCGCTTCTTTTTTATTGACGAATAGAATTCCATTGAGTGGATGAAGCTACTGTAAAAATTAATATACAGCCTTTGTGTTTCCATTCTCCAGGGAAATACCCAGGAAGGAGATTCCCGGGCCATACATAACCCCATATTTGAATGTACAAGAAATTACCAACCCATCTTCCATCATGGCTGTCACATTTTGGATTCCCACCTACAAAGTAGGCCTAGATGCTCCGCGTGCTCACCAGCATTTGGTATTGTCGGCGAGTCATGCTATTTCAATGGGATCTAAGTTTGAAGTTTTCTAAACGCTAGGGATATTCAGCAACTTTTCATGTGTTTATTTGCTATCTCTATGTCTTCTTTGGTGGAATGTCTGTTCAACTCTTTTGCCCATGTTTTTGTTAGATTAATTTGCTTTACCTTTGAGTTTGGATGTTCTGTATATATCCTAGATAGAAGGCCTTTGTTAGATATGAGATGTCCATATTTCCCCATAGGTACCTGACTTTCTATTCTTTTAACAGAGTCTTTTGCAGAGGAAAAGTCTTTAATGTTGAGTATCACCAGTCACTGTTATAATTTTTGCTTTCATCTACCATACACATTTAAAGACCTAAGGGTAGAGAGATTCTCTATTATATTTACTCAGATATTTAACATTTTTGTTCTTATTTTTGATTATAGAAGCACCAAATTCCCTTCTGGTACTAGATCCTTTCCACTGAAAGAATATCCTTTAGCATTTTTTAAAAAGACCAATTGGTGAAAAATTAATTCTCAATGAATGGAATGGAAATGAGTCAATATTTTCAACTGAATGATCATAAAAATAAACTCTATTTTCATATTATATCTATATGACATGATCGATGTTAGCTGAACCTACCGTGATAACATTTCACAATATATGTAAATCAAACCACCATGCTGGTTGCCTTAAACTTATACAGTGATGTATGTCAACTATTTCTCAAAACTAGAAGAAAGTTTGCTTCCCAACTTGTCATTAATTTAAGACTGATTTTTAAAAGGCAAAGAAAAGGAATAGAAAATAAATCATATTTCTTTTATTAATTATAACATCCTGCTTTGAGGGAAATTTGTAACTTTAAAACAAAACAATAGGAAAAACAAAGAGAAAAGTTTATACTAAATGATCCATGCTTCTGACTTCAAATCATAGGGAAAAGAAGAAAACAGAATACATCCAAAGGACTCAGAATAAAGGAGATAATATAAAGCTAAAAACAGAAATCAGTGACATGTAGACAAAGAAAACAAAACAAAATATAATGCCAAAAGAAGGTTCAGTTAGAAGATTATGCATTTGTTAACTCTAGCAAGATTAATTACCAAATAAAGACAAAACACATTATATAAGGAATAATATACTTAATATAACTATACACCCTTAAGACTTTTGAGGTAAAATGAATAAATATCATTCAAAAACTTTATGCTAATAAATTGGCAACTTAGGTGAAAGAACAAATTACAGCAAAAAAATATATACATATATATATACTGGTTACAACAGATCCAATAAAACAAAACTATTAACAGCTGTATTTCTATTACAGAAATTGAAATCTTCACTAAAAATCTTCCAGAGGCGCTTGGGTGGCTCAGTCAGTTAAGTGTTCCACTTTGCTTCAGGTATGATCTCCCAGTTTGTGAGTTTGAGCCCCCCGTTGGCACTGTGCTAACAGCTCAGAGCCTGGAGCCTGCTTCGGATTCTATGTCTCCCTCTCTCTCTGCCCCTCCACCCACGCTCATGTTCTGTTTCTTTCTCTCTCTGAAAAATAAATAAATACTAACAAATTTTAAAATAAATTTTAAAAATCTTTCAAAAAGACGGGCACCTGGGTGGCTCAGTCGGTTAAGCTCAGATCATGATCTCAGGGTTCTTGAGTTCAAGTGCAGCATTGGGCTCTGTGCTGACAGCTCAGAGCCTGGAGTCTGTTTCGGATTCTACATCTCCCTCTCTCTCTGCACGCCCCCCTGCTTCTTCTGTCTCTCTTTCTCTCTCAAAAATAAATAAACATTAAAAAAATTTTTTTCTTAATCTTCCAAAAAGAAAACTCCAGGGATACATGGTTGTGCTGGTAAATTCCATCACACATTGAATGAAAAAATAATCTTGGTATTCTACAAACTATTTCAGAAAATAGAAGAAGATGAGACTTATTCCCACTCATTGTAAAAGGCCAGCATAACTTTGATACCCCAATCTGACAAATACATTACAAAAAAAGAAAAACCACAGACCAATTAATGTAACTATCATATAAATGGACTAAGGAATAAAAATGATATGTTCTTATTAATGAATGCAGGAAAAGCATGACAAAATTCAAAACCAAATTAACTCAGTGAGTTCCAGAGAATTCCAGGGAAGTCCCTTAGTCTGCTAAAGGGCTTCACACAAAGCCTAGCGCAAATACCACATTTCATGGTTAAAGACTAAATGTTCTCCCCTCTAAGACTAGGAACAAGACAAAGATATACACTCTTACCACTCTTATTCAACATTGTAGTGGAAGTCCTAGTGCAGTAAAGCAGGGAAAAAATAAAAGAAAGACGATTGAAAAGGAAGAAAATAAAGCCAACTCATTGGTAGATAACATTACTGTCCATGTACAAAATCCCAAGAAATATATGAAAAAAAAACCCTCACAAGAAAACAAAAAAATCCTAGAACTCAGTTTAACAAGGTCACGGGATACAACACACAAAAATCAATCATATTTCTATATCCTGGCAATGTATCTTTGGAAATCAACAATTTTTAAGGTCTTATTTATAATAATACCAAAACACATGAACTATTCAAGTATAAATTTTAAAATGTATGCCAAGTTTTTTTTTTAGTTTAGTTCATTTATTTTGAGAGAGAGAGAGAGAAAGCATGTTAGCAATATGAGCAGGGGAGGGGCAGAGAGAGAGGGAGAGAGAGAATCCCAAGCAGGCTCCGGGCTGTCAATGCAGAGCTCAATCTCAGGAACCATGAGATCATGACCTGAGCCGAAATCAAGAGTCAGATGCTTAACTGAGTGCATGCAAAGTCTTTATGCTAAAAACTACAAAATGTTTTTGAAAAAAATCAAAGAAGATATAGAAATGAAAACTACCACAATGTTTACAGATGGGAAGACTAAATATTAGAAGCCAAGTGCCCTCCAAATCTATACCTATACATTTATCACAAGTCGAAAAAAATATTTGGACTATTTAAAATTTTCTTTTTTAGAAATTAACAACTGATTCGAAAATTTATATGGCTAATGAACTATTTCGAGAAAAACAAAGTTGAAGGATTCACACGACCTGATTTCAAGACTTAACATCAAGTTACAATAGTTTTGACTAGAGGATAAGCACATACATTAATGGAACACAATAGACTCAGAAATAGACCCACTTATATGTTAAACTGATTTTAGAAAAAGGTGCCAGAAGAATTCAATGTGGAAAAGATCATCTCTTTAATAAATCCTACTGCAGTATTTTGATAGGCAGAGTAAAGAGAAAAAATTAAACAAACCCTTACTTCGCACGACACACAAAATTAACTCAAAATGGATAATGGACATTAATGTAAAACCAAAAACTATAAATTTCTCGGAGAAAACATAGGAACAAATCTTTGTGATCTTAGATTAGGCAAAGATATTGTAGCCATGACAACATAAGCGTGATCCATAATGTGATTTAAAATGATAAACTGGACTTCAGCAAAATGTACAATATTTGCACTTTGAAGAGACCGTGCAGAAAATGGAATGACAAGCCACAAACTCGGAGGAAATATTTGCAAAAGCTACATCTGATAAAGGCTTAGTAAACGGAATATGTGAAGACGTCACATACTGAAATAAGAAAACGAACAGCTCAATTTTCCAAAAGGGTCAGAGATTTGAATAGGCCACTTGACCAGAGATGATGGATGGGCGCCAAGGTGCCCACCTCATTAGTACTCAGACTTGCAAATTAAAACTGCAATGAAATCCCTCTACGTGTCCATTAGAATTTCTAAAAAAGAAAACCCTGAGAAGATCATGGATGTGCAGAGCAATAGCAACTCCCTTTCATTGCTGGTGAGAATGTAAATGGTACAGCTACTTTGGAGAATGGAGTTTCTGATAAAGTTATACACACACTTACTCTCTTAGTCAGGTGTCCTGCCATGATACACCACCACATGAACCACCACAGACTGGGTGGCTTAAGGAACAGAAATTTATTGCCTCCTGGTTCTGGAGGTTACCAGTCCAGGATGAAGGTTCCAGCAGATTCAGTTTCTGGGGAGAGCCATCCTCCTGGGTGGCCCATGGCCACCTTGCCACTGTCCTCACGTGGCCTTTCCTCAGTGCCTCTGTGTAGAAAGAGGAAGACAGTTCTTTGGGGTCTCTTCTTCTAAGACAATAATCCTATCAGAACAGGGCTGTCCTCTGGGGCACCTGGGTAGCTCAGTAGGTTAAGAATGTGACTCTTAGTTTCGGTTCAGGTCATGATCTCACAGTTTGTGGGTTAGAATCCCATGTTGCGCTCTGTGCTGACGGCTTAGAGCCTGGAGCCTGCTCTGAATCCTCTAACCCCTTTCTCTCTGCCCCTCCCCTGCGCACCTGTGTGTCTCTCTCTGTCTCAAAAATAAATGAATATTAAAAAGAAAAGAAAAGAACAGTGCTAACTGTACTCTTATGACCTCATTTAACTTTAAGTACTCCCTTAGAGTCCCCGCCTCTAAAGACAGCCAGAGTAGGGTGAGGGCTTCAACAGATGGATGTGGGGGACAAAAACATTCAGTCTGTAACACTTACTATATGGCCCAGCAATCTCACTCCTAGATATCTGTTTCAGTAAAATAAAAAGTTATGTTCACAAAACCCTATATACAAATGGTTATTTTGGCTTTATTCATGATCCATCAAACAGAAAACAGTACGAATGTCCTTGAACTAACAAATGGAGTAACAAATGCAGGTACACCAAAACAATGAAATGTGACTCAACAATAAAAATGAACAGCAATATTGATATAGAAATATCAGGATTGCCAGGGGCTGGAGTTGGCTAGGGGTTACCTACAAAGGGGCACAAGTCAATTTTGGAATGATGATTAAATTGTTAGATATTTTGATTATCATGGCGGTCACAACGTTAGATGCACTTGTCAAATACTTGCAGAACTGACTCTAAGAAAGATGATTTTGACTCTATATAAAGTATATTTAAATTTAAAAATCAAACAAAAACTCATTTTCTTTCTATATTGTATTTGTTGAGTTGTAATTTAAGATTTTATGATCAGAGAATGCGGTCTCCAACGTTTATATTTCAGAAGAATTTTAAGAGTATTATTATAACCGATAAGATGTTTAATAATAGTTAATATTCCCTGGGTTTAGGGAATTATATATATATAATTACATATGAAATGTTATGTGTATGTAATTGTGTATATGTGTATATACATTTATTTAAAATTAGTAGATCAGGGGCGCCTGGGTGGCTAATTCAGTTGGGCCGCCGACTTTGGCTCAGGTCAAGATCTCACAGTCTGTGAGTTGGAGCCCCAGGTCGGGCTCTGTGCTGACAGCTCGGAGCCTGGATCCTGATTCAGATTATGTATCTCCCACTGTCCTCTGCCCTCCCCTGCTCACTCTCTGTCTCTGTGTCTCTCAAAAATAAATAAACAAAAAAAAATAAATGTTTCAAATTAGGAGATCAAACTTTAAATTTGGTAGTTCAAATCTCTGATTATCATGATTTTTGCCTACTTAGAATCATTGAGGTTTGAGAAAGGTGTAGTAAAGTCTTCCAGTAAAAGTGTAATTTAGTAAATTTGTTCTTGTATTTTTAAGAGTTTTTGACATTTTGTGTTCTTGTGGTTGTTACATTTTTTCATACAGCTTCTTAAGCATTTATGTCTATTATGTATTTTAACATCACAAAGCATAGCCCCTCTCTCTTTCTGTTACTGATTTCCTAGACACACAACAGACTAAGAAAGGAGGAGGTGAATTCCCAAAATTGTGTCACAAGTATTTGAACAGGATTTGAGTCTCTCTCTTTCCTATTTTTCGTATCTGGACAGAATATGAAAAACGAACACTTAAAATGTTTGTCTCTATGGGGAATCCACACTGGGGACACCCACCCGTGGCAACTACTTCTGCCCTGATCCCTCAGAATGAGTCCCAATCTCCAGGGAAGGAAGATCTGCTTCTGAGTCCCCAATCATTTTATTTGTTCCCAATCATCCACACCAGACCTAGGAGAGCAACAAGGGTGCCTCGGTCCTCAGCCCTGGCTGACACTTTCGAATCATCCAGAGTCAAGCAAGGAGCCGAGGAGATGGGGGTTCCATGACCACATCTCACAGAGGCAAAACACAGCCAGGTAAGAAGGGCTGGGAAAGCAGGTGAGGGCATGGGACCTCCAACAACAGACAGATTCACGCGGACACAAACATGCAGAGAAGCAGATACACGAAATCCCTCTGCACCTGACCAAGTTCAAAGGGGGCACGTGTCCTGGTTTGACACGTAGAAGCCTTTCCCTTTTCAGGACGTACTGCCCACTGCGGGACAGAGCGGGCACGTTTCCAAGGTGGATGTAGAAAAGCAGCAGTGGGAGACGAAGGAGACAGCTCAGGGTAAAGGTGCTAGGGTCAGTGAATGCAGGCTCCTAAAAATCCTGCCCAGAAGCTCAGGCCAAGAGCCTCCCTTACTCCCCACAAAAGACACTCTTCTGGGAGACATTGGAGACCCTCCCAGGTTCCCCCTACTCTCCACCTTACCTCCTCCCACCTAATTTCCTCAGAGTCAGAGGTAGTCAATGGGTGACTATGTTGTGGCTGGTTTCCTGGCAAGTCTCAATTTTGAAGGTTTAAACCATGAAATTGTAACTTTTTTTTTGGCTGTAACCTACACTCCAAATGCTGGGAGTGGGAAAGTCTACAACAACGAAGCGCGGGATACTCTGAGCTAGTTTTACTCACTATTTGGCCTTTGTAGCAATTCAAAGAAGACAGGAAGAATCTCATTTGATATCCTGTTAGCCCTCTTTTATCTTTTCCTCTGTCTCCACTATGGGAAACCGGCTGTCTTTCAGACCAGAATATTTACACCTGCTGGCCAGCCAGTCTCTGGTGTTCTCCATGATGTGTCTCCCTCACCCCTCCACATCTCCTGTCCACACTAAACAGACTTCTTGTGCAGAATCTTTGAGCCTCTGTCTAGTATTGTTTTACCTACCCGTGTCCTGGGAAATAGTTCAGGGAAAAAAACCACGTCCAATCTCAGCACTTTTCCCTTGGGTTGATGGATTGAAATCTCCTCAGTACGGAGATTTTCCATTTTACGTATATCCTACAACCAGTTCCTAGGAATATTCCCTACAATGTCCTCTAGCCCAGTCATGGAGTCATATGGAAGAGCAGGTCCATGCCTTTCCTCTCTTTGCCTCAGGCCTTTGTTCTCATGACTAATAAATGCACCCACTCTCCTTCAGTATTCCAATGCCATAAATTCTTCCAGGGACATTTCATTCACAGTGCTTTTCTTGACTTCTCCCCTTCTAATGATTTCGTGGTGCTGGGATTATCTGTTGGAGGTACGACATGAATTTGCTTTACCAGTCAGTAAATCCCGTTAGTCCCAAAGCAAAAATAATCTGACTATATTATTATATCTGTGTGTGTGTGTGTATGTGTTTGTATACATACATATATACACAGTAAAACCTTGTTTTGCGAGCGTAATTCATTTCAGAAACATTCCTGTAATCCAAAACACTCATAGATCAAAGCGAATTTCAAGAACGTTGGCTCAGTTGTGATCATGTGACAGTTGGCTTCACCCACTACTCATATTGCAATACACTGCTTCTTTATCAAGTTACAAATTTCTAGAAATGTTATCTTGTCTTACAGAACACTCACAGAACAAGTTACTCACCATCCAAAGTTTTACTGTATATACATACATATAAATACACATATATATGATTATATCATTTTCAAAATATACCTGTCTTTGGTCTTCTATCAGAAATCAGGTGACTGTTTCACACAGCAACCTGAACAGCCTGCTTAGGTCAGACTTCCCAACACCTGTGATCCATGCTTAAGCTTAACAGCAGCTAAAATGGTAGGGACAAACCACCAACTAGGTCTATTCCAAACCCACAAACTTTCCATAAATTGGGAAATATAAACAGGTACCATTTGCAGGTTTCTAATAGAGCATTTGCTACAGAGTCTTCCGCATGGTTAAGTTCTTAAAATAAATGGTTAGCTAATCAAAAAAATACCATAGAGAAAAAAGCACTTCACCCAATTTGGATTTCTAACTCCTATTGTCTTATGAATTTGGAAATAGCACTTAACTTCTCTGAGCCTCAGTTGCTTTATCTGTTAAGCGAATAAAATATTTCCATTATTAAATGTGGCTAAATACCATACGTGAAAGTATCTGTATACTGGACTCAGTAAATAAGAATAGAATAAATAAAACTAAAGCCACTGGTAATTAAACACTCTTGAAATTAACCAGGGGTTTTCTGTAAAATGACTCAAAAAGATTTTTCGGCTTTAGTTATTTCTCAACGAAATAGAAAAAATGGTTCCAAAATATATTTGATTTAATGTTGACATAGGATCTAATCCTGTGATGCTATTTTCTCCCCTGCAGACATGGATAGAGGCAACCATACTACGGTCACAGAATTCCTTCTCCTGGGACTCTCCGGGCAGGAAGAACAGGAAGAGATTCTCTTCGGGCTGTTCCTGTGGATGTACCTGGTCACCATCATCGGGAACCTTCTCATCGTCCTGGCATCGGCTGTGACAGCCATCTCCATACCCCCATGTACTTTTTCTTGGCTAACCTCTCCTGCGTCGACATCTGCTTTTCCTCAGTCACAACCCCCAAGATGCTGCTGAACCACGTGCTGGGAAGCAAGTCTATCTCGTACGTGGAATGCATGACCCAGATCTACTTCTCCGTCACCTTCGCCAACATGGACGGGTTCCTCCTGAGCGTGATGCCTATGATCGTTATGTAGCCATCTGCTGCCCACTCCACTACGGCATGATCATGAGGCCCAAACTCTGCATCCTTCTGGTGGTGGCCTCTTGGGTCATTACAAACCTGCATGCTCTCCTACACACTCTTCTCATGGTCCAGCTCACGTTTTGTTTCCACCATGTGCATCACTTTTTCTGTGAACCCTATGCGGTTGTAAAGCTGTCTTGTTCTGATCCTTTTATCAATGAACTGATGGTATTCACTGTGGGAGGACTGGTATTTCTGACGCCGTTTACATGTATCATCATCTCATATGCTTATATCCTCTCTAAGGTCCTGAAGTTGCAGTCTGCCCATGGAATAAGGAAGGCCCTGTCCACATGTGGGTCCCACCTCACTGTGGTGTCCCTCTTCTATGGGGTGATCCTGGGGATCTATATGCGACCTTCATCCTCCTACTCAGTCAAGACATGGGGGCCACTGTCATCTTCACCGTGGTGACTCCCCTGGTCAATCCCTTCATCTACAGCCTGAGAAATCGTGACATGAAGGGAGCCTTAAGGAAGCTAATTATTAGGAGACTAGTTTTGTCAAGAATGTAGAATAAGAAAATTTTAGAGCTTAAAAGACTACTGTATATGATAAATTTCTCAATGTTTCAAAGGAAACTGAGGCCCAGATAGATGCATAATCCACCCATAACTATTTCTCTATTTAGTGACTGTGATCATGTTTTTAAAATGAGGCTGACAGTGCTCTTAGTTCATAAAATAATTCATTTCTTACCTCTAAGAAGGGCTGGTGCTATGACTCCCCTTGTGCAGATAAAAACTAGACTGTGGCCTGGGTGGATTAGATGATTGATACCAAGTGATCCTGGATGCATTTTCCTAAGGGGGAGCTAGCAATGTTACAAGATGCTGGCCGCCACCACAAGGGACTGGGAATGGTGAAAGACTTTAGACACAGGCTTTGTAGGCTCAAGTGCTTTATGTGGTCTTCATGTGAAAAGTAAAGAAGCCACATTTAGACTGGTTTGGGTTTGAGATCTCAGAAGCAGAAAAAGCTGAAAAGATGCTACCTGTGGCAATGGAGAGCTACATGGGTCAACTGAAGTTTCACCAATGCTGCCCAGTTATCTTATTAGGCATGATAATAAGTCAAATTGCAACTGACACTTAATGAGTGATTCCAATATAGGAAGGAGTAGCTCTGTATTACTTCACTTAGCTCTCACACAACCTCAGGGTGATACTACAAATTTTGCCGTCGCTTTACACAAAGAGAAGCTGGGTCACAGAGAAGTTAACTTTGCCAAGCCCATACAAAGAAATGTTTGGAACCAGAGTGATCCTGACCACTTCCTCTTGAAGTATTTGGTGATTTTTCATTTTTACCCTTGTTTGTTGTTATGATTTTTGTCATTTTTAATTTGCATATGGAAAAGTGATCACTTTTTTAAATATATAGTTCTATGATTTTAAGACATTTACAGGTTTGTATAACCTCTATAATGGATAGGATAAAAGAACAGCCCTATCACCTCAAAGAGTTACCGCTTGCTGTCCCTTTATAGTCAAACTCTCCCTCCACTCCGAACCCCAGGCAACATTGATGGATTCTCCACTCCTTGAATTGTGTCTTTTCCAGAAGGTCATACAGTTGGAATCATAACATATGTAACATTTTCAGTCTTTCTTTCTTTCATTCAACAAAGCCTTTGAGATTCATCCAAGTTTTGTATATATCCATAATTTGTTCCTTTTTAAAAAATCTTTTAACGTTTCTGTTAGAGAGGAGACAGAGCACGAGAATGGGAGGGGCAGAGAGAGAGACACACACAAATCTGAAGCAGGCTCCAGGCTCTGAGTTGTCAGCAGACAGCCTCACGTGGGGCTTGAACTCACAAACCGCGAGATCATGACCTGAGCCGAATTCGGAAACTGAACCAACTGAGCCACCCAGTGCCCCAATTCGCTTCTTTTTTATTGACGAATAGAATTCCATTGAGTGGATGAAGCTACTGTAAAAATTAACATAGAGGCTTTGTGTTTCCATTCTCCAGGGAAATACCCAGGAGGGAGATTCCCGGGCCATATAACTGCATATTTGAATGTACAAGAAACTACCAACCCATCTTCCATCATGGCTGTCACATTTTGGATTCCCACCTGCGATGTAGGTCTAGTTGCTCTGCGTGCTCACCAGCTTTGGTATTGTCGGCGCGAGTAGTGCTATTTCAATGGGATCTAAGTTTGAAGTTTTCTAAACGCTAGGATATTCAGCAACTTTTCATGTGTTTATTTGCTATCTATATGTCTTCTTTGGTGGAATGTCTGTTCAACTCTTTTGCCCATGTTTTTGTTAGATTAATTTGCTTTACCTTTGGTTTGGATGTTCTGTATATATCCTAGATAGAAGTCCTTTGTTAGATATGAGATGTCCATATTTCCCCATAGGTACCTGGCTTTCTATTCTTTTAACTGAGTCTTTTGTAGAGGAAAAGTCCTTAATGTTGAGTGTCACTCGTCACTGTTATAATTTTTGCTTTCATCCCAGCATACACATTTAAAGAACTAAGGGTAGAGAGATTCTCTATTATATTTACTCAGATATTTACCATTTTCGTTCTTACTTTTGATTACAGAAGCACCAAATTCTCTTCTGGTACTAGTTCTTTTCCACTGAAAGAAGATCCTTTAGCATTTTTAAAAAGACCAATTGGTGAAAAATTAATTCGCAAAGAATGCAATGGAAATGAGTCAATATTTTCAACTGAATAATCATAAAAATAAACTGTATCTTTATATTATATCTATGTGACATGATCAACGTTAGCTGAACCTACCATGATAACATTTCACAATATATGTAAATCAAACCACCATGCTGGTTGCCTTAAACTTATACAGTGAAATATGTCTACTATTTCTCAAAACTAGAAGAAAGTTTGCTTCCCAACTTGTCATTAAATTAAGATTGATTTTTAAAAGGAAAAGAAAAGGAAAAGAAAATAAATTCTATTTAGTATATTAATTATAACATCCTGCTTAGAGGGAAATTTGTAACTTTAAAACGAAACAATAGGAGAAACAAAGAGTAAAGGTTATACTAAATGATCCCTGCTTCCGACATCAAACATAGGGAAAAGAAGAAAGCAGAATACATCCAAAGGACTCACAATGAAGGAGATAAAGCTAAAAACAGAAATCAGTGACATGTAGACAAAGAAAACAAAACAAAATATAAAGCCAAAAGAAGGTTCATTTAGAAGATTATGCATTTGTTAACCCTAGCAAGATTAATTACCAAGAAAAGACAAAACACATTTTATAAGGATAATACAGTTAATATAACTATACACCCTGGAGACGTTTAAGTAAAATGAAGAAACA
>JAINVK010001095.1:0-26782 GCA_030068075.1 Paguma larvata
CCTGGCGCCCCGAGACTCACCTGAGCGGCTCCGGCTCCCCCGCAGGCGCCCTCACCTCGGCCCTCCGGGAGAGCGCGGCCCCGCCGGGGGTTCGGCCCCCGGAGCCTCCCGGGACCGGGCCCTAACCCTAGCCCTAGGCCTCGCGGGCCCCCTAACCCTAGCCCGCCCCCCGAGTCTGCCCCTACCCGACGCCTGAGCCGCCCCCGCGCATGGGCCCTCACCTCGCCCTCCAGGGAGATCACGGCGCCGCCGTCGCTTCGGCCTGGGGTCGTCCCCGGCGCGGGCCCTAACCCTAGCCCGGCTCTGCCCCCATGGGGACCCCATTGCTGGGGGCGAGAACGCCAGGCACCTGGGGCCCGGGAGCGGGGCAGGGTGACTCGGCGTGGGACGTGGACCGTCCCCACGCCGTTGGCGAAGCCGGGCCGGAGCTGCACAGGGGGGTTCCGGAGGCCCCACCCCAGCCCGGCCCGGGCAGGAGGCTGGCCCTGGCGCCCCGAGACTCAGCCTGAGCGGCTCCCCCGCAGGCGCCCTCACCTCGGCCCTCCGGGGAGAGCGCGGCCCCGCCGGGGGTTCGGCCCCCGGAGCCTCCCGGGACCGGGCCCTAACCCTAGCCCTAGGCCTCGCGGGCCCCCTAACCCTAGCCCGCCCCCCGAGTCTGCCCCTAAGCCGACGCCTGAGCCGCCCCCGCGCATGGGCCCTCACCTCCGCCCTCCAGGGAGATCACGGCGCCGCCGTCGCTTCGGCCCTGGGGTCGTCCCCGGCGCGGGCCCTAACCCTAGCCCGGGCTCTGCCCCCATGGGGACCCCATTGCTGGGGGCGAGAACGCCAGGCACCTGGGGCCCGGGAGCGGGGCAGGGTGACTCGGCGTGGGACGTGGACCGTCCCCACGCCGTTGGCGAAGCCGGGCCGGAGCTGCACAGGGGGGTTCCGGAGGCCCCACCCCAGCCCGGCCCGGGCAGGAGGCTGGCCCTGGCGCCCCGAGACTCAGCCTGAGCGGCTCCCCCGCAGGCGCCCTCACCTCGGCCCTCCGGGGAGAGCGCGGCCCCGCCGGGGGTTCGGCCCCCGGAGCCTCCCGGGACCGGGCCCTAACCCTAGCCCTAGGCCTCGCGGGCCCCCTAACCCTAGCCCGCCCCCCGAGTCTGCCCCTAAGCCGACGCCTGAGCCGCCCCCGCGCATGGGCCCTCACCTCCGCCCTCCAGGGAGATCACGGCGCCGCCGTCGCTTCGGCCCTGGGGTCGTCCCCGGCGCGGGCCCTAACCCTAGCCCGGGCTCTGCCCCCATGGGGACCCCATTGCTGGGGGCGAGAACGCCAGGCACCTGGGGCCCGGGAGCGGGGCAGGGTGACTCGGCGTGGGACGTGGACCGTCCCCACGCCGTTGGCGAAGCCGGGCCGGAGCTGCACAGGGGGGTTCCGGAGGCCCCACCCCAGCCCGGCCCGGGCAGGAGGCTGGCCCTGGCGCCCCGAGACTCAGCCTGAGCGGCTCCCCCGCAGGCGCCCTCACCTCGGCCCTCCGGGGAGAGCGCGGCCCCGCCGGGGGTTCGGCCCCCGGAGCCTCCCGGGACCGGGCCCTAACCCTAGCCCTAGGCCTCGCGGGCCCCCTAACCCTAGCCCGCCCCCCGAGTCTGCCCCTAAGCCGACGCCTGAGCCGCCCCCGCGCATGGGCCCTCACCTCCGCCCTCCAGGGAGATCACGGCGCCGCCGTCGCTTCGGCCCTGGGGTCGTCCCCGGCGCGGGCCCTAACCCTAGCCCGGGCTCTGCCCCCATGGGGACCCCATTGCTGGGGGCGAGAACGCCAGGCACCTGGGGCCCGGGAGCGGGGCAGGGTGACTCGGCGTGGGACGTGGACCGTCCCCACGCCGTTGGCGAAGCCGGGCCGGAGCTGCACAGGGGGGTTCCGGAGGCCCCACCCCAGCCCGGCCCGGGCAGGAGGCTGGCCCTGGCGCCCCGAGACTCAGCCTGAGCGGCTCCCCCGCAGGCGCCCTCACCTCGGCCCTCCGGGGAGAGCGCGGCCCCGCCGGGGGTTCGGCCCCCGGAGCCTCCCGGGACCGGGCCCTAACCCTAGCCCTAGGCCTCGCGGGCCCCCTAACCCTAGCCCGCCCCCCGAGTCTGCCCCTAAGCCGACGCCTGAGCCGCCCCCGCGCATGGGCCCTCACCTCCGCCCTCCAGGGAGATCACGGCGCCGCCGTCGCTTCGGCCCTGGGGTCGTCCCCGGCGCGGGCCCTAACCCTAGCCCGGGCTCTGCCCCCATGGGGACCCCATTGCTGGGGGCGAGAACGCCAGGCACCTGGGGCCCGGGAGCGGGGCAGGGTGACTCGGCGTGGGACGTGGACCGTCCCCACGCCGTTGGCGAAGCCGGGCCGGAGCTGCACAGGGGGGTTCCGGAGGCCCCACCCCAGCCCGGCCCGGGCAGGAGGCTGGCCCTGGCGCCCCGAGACTCAGCCTGAGCGGCTCCCCCGCAGGCGCCCTCACCTCGGCCCTCCGGGGAGAGCGCGGCCCCGCCGGGGGTTCGGCCCCCGGAGCCTCCCGGGACCGGGCCCTAACCCTAGCCCTAGGCCTCGCGGGCCCCCTAACCCTAGCCCGCCCCCCGAGTCTGCCCCTAAGCCGACGCCTGAGCCGCCCCCGCGCATGGGCCCTCACCTCCGCCCTCCAGGGAGATCACGGCGCCGCCGTCGCTTCGGCCCTGGGGTCGTCCCCGGCGCGGGCCCTAACCCTAGCCCGGGCTCTGCCCCCATGGGGACCCCATTGCTGGGGGCGAGAACGCCAGGCACCTGGGGCCCGGGAGCGGGGCAGGGTGACTCGGCGTGGGACGTGGACCGTCCCCACGCCGTTGGCGAAGCCGGGCCGGAGCTGCACAGGGGGGTTCCGGAGGCCCCACCCCAGCCCGGCCCGGGCAGGAGGCTGGCCCTGGCGCCCCGAGACTCAGCCTGAGCGGCTCCCCCGCAGGCGCCCTCACCTCGGCCCTCCGGGGAGAGCGCGGCCCCGCCGGGGGTTCGGCCCCCGGAGCCTCCCGGGACCGGGCCCTAACCCTAGCCCTAGGCCTCGCGGGCCCCCTAACCCTAGCCCGCCCCCCGAGTCTGCCCCTAAGCCGACGCCTGAGCCGCCCCCGCGCATGGGCCCTCACCTCCGCCCTCCAGGGAGATCACGGCGCCGCCGTCGCTTCGGCCCTGGGGTCGTCCCCGGCGCGGGCCCTAACCCTAGCCCGGGCTCTGCCCCCATGGGGACCCCATTGCTGGGGGCGAGAACGCCAGGCACCTGGGGCCCGGGAGCGGGGCAGGGTGACTCGGCGTGGGACGTGGACCGTCCCCACGCCGTTGGCGAAGCCGGGCCGGAGCTGCACAGGGGGGTTCCGGAGGCCCCACCCCAGCCCGGCCCGGGCAGGAGGCTGGCCCTGGCGCCCCGAGACTCAGCCTGAGCGGCTCCCCCGCAGGCGCCCTCACCTCGGCCCTCCGGGGAGAGCGCGGCCCCGCCGGGGGTTCGGCCCCCGGAGCCTCCCGGGACCGGGCCCTAACCCTAGCCCTAGGCCTCGCGGGCCCCCTAACCCTAGCCCGCCCCCCGAGTCTGCCCCTACGCCGACGCCTGAGCCGCCCCCGCGCATGGGCCCTCACCTCCGCCCTCCAGGGAGATCACGGCGCCGCCGTCGCTTCGGCCCTGGGGTCGTCCCCGGCGCGGGCCCTAACCCTAGCCCGGGCTCTGCCCCCATGGGGACCCCATTGCTGGGGGCGAGAACGCCAGGCACCTGGGGCCCGGGAGCGGGGCAGGGTGACTCGGCGTGGGACGTGGACCGTCCCCACGCCGTTGGCGAAGCCGGGCCGGAGCTGCACAGGGGGGTTCCGGAGGCCCCACCCCAGCCCGGCCCGGGCAGGAGGCTGGCCCTGGCGCCCCGAGACTCAGCCTGAGCGGCTCCCCCGCAGGCGCCCTCACCTCGGCCCTCCGGGGAGAGCGCGGCCCCGCCGGGGGTTCGGCCCCCGGAGCCTCCCGGGACCGGGCCCTAACCCTAGCCCTAGGCCTCGCGGGCCCCCTAACCCTAGCCCGCCCCCCGAGTCTGCCCCTACGCCGACGCCTGAGCCGCCCCCGCGCATGGGCCCTCACCTCCGCCCTCCAGGGAGATCACGGCGCCGCCGTCGCTTCGGCCCTGGGGTCGTCCCCGGCGCGGGCCCTAACCCTAGCCCGGGCTCTGCCCCCATGGGGACCCCATTGCTGGGGGCGAGAACGCCAGGCACCTGGGGCCCGGGAGCGGGGCAGGGTGACTCGGCGTGGGACGTGGACCGTCCCCACGCCGTTGGCGAAGCCGGGCCGGAGCTGCACAGGGGGGTTCCGGAGGCCCCACCCCAGCCCGGCCCGGGCAGGAGGCTGGCCCTGGCGCCCCGAGACTCAGCCTGAGCGGCTCCCCCGCAGGCGCCCTCACCTCGGCCCTCCGGGGAGAGCGCGGCCCCGCCGGGGGTTCGGCCCCCGGAGCCTCCCGGGACCGGGCCCTAACCCTAGCCCTAGGCCTCGCGGGCCCCCTAACCCTAGCCCGCCCCCCGAGTCTGCCCCTAAGCCGACGCCTGAGCCGCCCCCGCGCATGGGCCCTCACCTTCGCCCTCCACGGAGATCACGGTGCCGCCGTCGCTTCGGCACTGGGGTCGTCCCCGGCGCGGGCCCTAACCCTAGGCCGGGCTCTGCCCCCATGGGGACCCCATTGCTGGGGGCGAGAACGCCAGGCACCTGGGGCCCGGGAGCGGGACAGGGTGACTCGGCGTGGGACGTGGACCGTCCCCACGCCGTTGGCGAAGCTGGGCCGGAGCTGCACAGGGGGTTCCGGGAGCCCCACCCCAGCCCGGCCCGGGGAGGAGGCTGGCCCTGGCGCCCCGAGACTCAGCCCACCTCAGCCCGGCCCGGGGAGGAAGCTGGCCCTGGCGCCCCGAGACTCAGCCTGAGCGGCTCCCCCGCAGGCGCCCTCACCTCAGCCCTCCGGGGAGAGCGCGGCCCCGCCGGGGGTTCGGCCCCCAGAGCCTCCCTGGACCGGGCCCTAACCCTAGCCCTAAGCCTCGCGGGCCCCCTAACCCTAGCCCTCCCTCCGAGTGTGCCCCTAAGCCTACGACTGAGCCGCCCCCGCGCATGGGCCCTCACCTCCGCCCTCCAGGGAGATCAAGGCGCAGCCATCGCTTCGGCCCTGGGGCCGTCCCCGGCGCGGGACCTAACCCTAGCCCTGGCTCTGCCCCCATGGGGTCCCCATTGCTGGGGGAGAGAACGCCAGGCACCTGGGGCAGGGGAGCGGGGCAGGGTGACTCGGCGTGGGACGTGGACCGTCCCCACGCCGTTGGCGAAGCCGGGCCGGAGCTGCACGTGGTGGTTCCGGAGGCCCCACCCCAGTCCGGCCCGGGGAGGAGCCTGGCCCTGGCGCCCCGAGACTCAGCCTGAGCGGCTCCCCCGCAGGCGTCCTCACCTCGGCCCTCCGGGGGAGAGCGCGGCCCCGCCGGGTGTTCGGCCCCCGGAGCCTCCCGGGACCGGGCCCTAACCCTAGCCCTAGGCCTCGCGGGCCCCCTAACCCTAGCCCACCCCCCGAGATTGCCCCTAAGCCTACGCTTGAGCCGCCCTCCGCGCATGGGCCCTCACCTCCGCCCTCCAGGGAGATCACGGCGCCGCCTTCGCTTCGGCCCTTGGGTCATCCCCGGCGCAGGCCCTAACCCTATCCCGGGCTCTGCCCCCATGGGGTCCCCATTGCTGGGGGAGAGAACGCCAGGCACCTGGGGCCCGGGAGCGGGGCAGGGTGACTCGGCGTGGGACGTAGACCGTCCCCACGCCGTTGGCGAAGCCGGGCCGGAGCTGTACGTGGTTGTTCCGGAGGCCCCACCCCAGTCCGGCCCGGGGAGGAGCCAGGCCCTGGCGCCCCGAGACTCAGCCGGAGCGGCTCCCCCGCAGGCGTCCTCACCTCGGCCCTCCGGGGAGAGCGCGGCCCCGCCGGGTGTTCGGCCCCCGGAGCCTCCCGGGACCGGGCCCTAACCCTAGCCCTAGGCCTCGCGGGCCCCCTAACCCTAGCCCACCCCCCGAGATTGCCCCTAAGCCTACGCTTGAGCCGCCCCCGCGCATGGGCCCTCACCTCCGCCCTCCAGGGAGATCACGGCGCCGCCTTCGCTTCGGCCCTTGGGTCATCCCCGGCGCAGGCCCTAACCCTATCCCGGGCTCTGCCCCCATGGGGTCCCCATTGCTGGGGGAGAGAACGCCAGGCACCTGGGGCCCGGGAGCGGGGCAGGGTGACTCGGCGTGGGACGTAGACCGTCCCCACGCCGTTGGCGAAGCCGGGCCGGAGCTGTACGTGGTTGTTCCGGAGGCCCCACCCCAGTCCGGCCCGGGAGGAGCCAGGCCCTGGCGCCCCGAGACTCAGCCGGAGCGGCTCCCCCGCAGGCGTCCTCACCTGGGCCCTCCAGGGAGAGCGCGGCCCCCGCCAGGGGTTCGGCCCCCGGAGCCTCCAGTGACCGGGCCCTAACCCTAGCCCTAGGCCTCGCGGGCCCCCTAACCCTAGCCCGCCCCCGGAGTCTGCCCCTAAGCCGACGCCTGAGCCGCCCCCGCGCATGGGCCCTCACCTCCGCCCTCCAGGGAGATCACGGCGCCGCCATCGCTTCGGCCCTGGGGTCGTCCCCGGCGCGGGCCCTAACCCTAGGCCGGGCTCTGCCCCCATGGGGACCCCATTGCTGGGGGCGAGAACGCCAGGCACCTGGGGCCCGGGAGCGGGGCAGGGTGACTCGGCGTGGGACGCGGACCGTCCCCACGCCGTTGGCGAAGCCGGGCCGGAGCTCACCAGGGGTGTTCCGGAGGCCACACCCCAGCCCGGCCCGGGGAGGAGGCTGGCCCTGGCGCCCCGAGACTCAGGCTGAGCGGCTCCCCCGCAGGCGCCCTCACCTCAGCCCTCCGGGGAGAGCGCGGCCCCGCCGGGGGTTCGGCCCCCGGAGCCTCCCGGGACCGGGCCCTAACCCTAGCCCTAGGCCTCGCGGGCCCCCTAACCCTAGCCCGCCCCCCGAGTCTGCCCCTAAGCCGACGCCTGAGCCGCCCCCGCGCATGGGCCCTCACCTCCGCCCTCCAGGCATATCACGGCGCCGCCTTCGCTTCGGCCCTGGGGTCTTCCCCGGCGCGGGCCCTAACCCTAGCCCGGGCTCTGCCCCATGGGGACCCCATTGCTGGGGGCGAGAACGCCAGGCACCTGGGGCCCGGGAGCGGGGCAGGGTGACTCGGCGTGGGACGCGGACCGTCCCCACGCCGTTGGCGAAGCCGGGCCGGAGCTGCACAGGGGGGTTCCGGAGGCCCCACCCCAGCCCGGCCCGGGGAGGAGGCTGGCCCTGGCGCCCCGAGACTCAGCCTGAGCGGCTCCCCCGCAGGCGCCCTCACCTCAGCCCTCCGGGGAGAGCGCGGACCCGCCGGGGGTTCGGCCCACGGAGCCTCCCGGGACCGGGCCCTAACCCTAGCCCTAGGCCTCGCGGGCCCCCTAACCCTAGCCCGCCGCCGATTCTGCCCCTAAGCCGACGCCTGAGCCGCCCCCGCGCATGGGCCCTCACCTCCGCCCTCCAGGGAGATCACGCTGCCGCCTTCGCTTCGGCCCTGGGGTCGTCCTTGGCGCGGGCCCTAACCCTAGCCCGGGCTCTGCCCCCATGGGGTCCCCATTGCTGGGGGAGAGAACGCCAGGCACCTGGGCCCGGGAGCGGGGCAGGGTGACTCGGCCTGGGACGTGGACCGTCCCCACGCCGTTGGCGAAGCCGGGCCGGAGCTGCACGTGGGGGTTCCGGACGCCCCACCCCAGTCCGGCCCGGGGAGGAGCCTGGACCTGGCGCCCCGAGACTCAGGCTGAGCGGCTCCCCCGCAGGCGTCCTCACCTCGGCCCTCCGGGGAGAGCACGGCCCCGCCGGGGGTTCGGCCCCCGGAGCCTCCCGGGACCGGGCCCTAACCCTAGCCCTAGGCCTCGCTGGCCCCCTAACCCTAGCCCACCCCTGATTCTGCCCCTAAGCCGACGCCTGAGCCGCCCCAGCGCATGGGCCCTCACCTTCGCCCTCCACGGAGATCACGGTGCCGCCGTCGCTTCGGCACTGGGGTCGTCCCCGGCGCGGGCCCTAACCCTAGGCCGGGCTCTGCCCCCATGGGGACCCCATTGCTGGGGGCGAGAACGCCAGGCACCTGGGGCCCGGGAGCGGGACAGGGTGACTCGGCGTGGGACGTGGACCGTCCCCACGCCGTTGGCGAAGCTGGGCCGGAGCTGCACAGGGGGTTCCGGGAGCCCCACCCCAGCCCGGCCCGGGGAGGAGGCTGGCCCTGGCGCCCCGAGACTCAGCCCACCTCAGCCCGGCCCGGGGAGGAAGCTGGCCCTGGCGCCCCGAGACTCAGCCTGAGCGGCTCCCCCGCAGGCGCCCTCACCTCAGCCCTCCGGGGAGAGCACGGCCCCGCCGGGGGTTCGGCCCCCAGAGCCTCCCTGGACCGGGCCCTAACCCTAGCCCTAAGCCTCGCGGGCCCCCTAACCCTAGCCCTCCCTCCGAGTGAGCCCCTAAGCCTACGACTGAGCTGCCCCCGCGCATGGGCCCTCACATCCGCCCTCCAGGGAGATCACGGCGCAGCCATCGCTTCGGCCCTGGGGCCGTCCCCGGCGCGGGACCTAACCCTAGCCCTGGCTCTGCCCCCATGGGGTCCCCATTGCTGGGGGAGAGAACGCCAGGCACCTGGGGCAGGGGAGCGGGGCAGGGTGACTCGGCGTGGGACGTGGACCGTCCCAAAGCCGTTGGCGAAGCCGGGCCGGAGCTGCACGTGGTGGTTCCGGAGGCCCCACCCCAGTCCGGCCCGGGGAGGAGCCTGACCCTGGCGCCCCGAGACTCAGCCTGAGCGGCTCCCCCGCAGGCGTCCTCACCTCGGCCCTCCGGGGAGAGCGCGGCCCCGCCGGGTGTTCGGCCCCCGGAGCCTCCCGGGACCGGGCCCTAACCCTAGCCCTAGGCCTCGCGGGCCCCCTAACCCTAGCCCGCCACCGATTCTGCCCCTAAGCCGACGCCTGAGCCGCCCCCGCGCATGGGCCCTCACCTACGCCCTCCAGGCAGATCACGGCGCCGCCAACGCTTCGGCCCTGGGGTCGTCCCCGGCGCAGGCCCTAACCCTAGCCCGGGCTCTGCCCCCATAGGGACCCCATTGCTGGGGGCGAGAACGCCAGGCACCTGGGGCCCGGGAGCGGGGCAGGGTGACTCGGCGTGGGACGTGGACCGTCCCCACGCCGTTGGCGAAGCCGGGCCGGAGCTCACCAGGGGTGTTCCGGAGGCCACACCCCAGCCCGGCCCGGGGAGGAGCCTGGACCTGGCGCCCCGAGACTCAGGCTGAGCGGCTCCCCCGCAGGCGTCCTCACCTCGGCCCTCCGGGGAGAGCACGGCCCCGCCGGGGGTTCGGCCCCCGGAGCCTCCCGGGACCGGGCCCTAAGCCTAGCCCTAGGCCTCGCTGGCCCCCTAACCCTAGCGCACCCCTGATTCTGCCCCTAAGCCGACGCCTGAGCCGCCCCAGCGCATGGGCCCTCACCTTCGCCCTCCACGGAGATCACGGTGCCGCCGTCGCTTCGGCACTGGGGTCGTCCCCGGCGCGGGCCCTAACCCTAGGCCGGGCTCTGCCCCCATGGGGACCCCATTGCTGGGGGCGAGAACGCCAGGCACCTGGGGCCCGGGAGCGGGACAGGGTGACTCGGCGTGGGACGTGGACCGTCCCCACGCCGTTGGCGAAGCTGGGCCGGAGCTGCACAGGGGGTTCCGGGAGCCCCACCCCAGCCCGGCCCGGGGAGGAGGCTGGCCCTGGCGCCCCGAGACTCAGCCCACCTCAGCCCGGCCCGGGGAGGAAGCTGGCCCTGGCGCCCCGAGACTCAGCCTGAGCGGCTCCCCCGCAGGCGCCCTCACCTCAGCCCTCCGGGGAGAGCGCGGCCCCGCCGGGGGTTCGGCCCCCAGAGCCTCCCTGGACCGGGCCCTAACCCTAGCCCTAAGCCTCGCGGGCCCCCTAACCCTAGCCCTCCCTCCGAGTGTGCCCCTAAGCCTACGACTGAGCCGCCCCCGCGCATGGGCCCTCACCTCCGCCCTCCAGGGAGATCAAGGCGCAGCCATCGCTTCGGCCCTGGGGCCGTCCCCGGCGCGGGACCTAACCCTAGCCCTGGCTCTGCCCCCATGGGGTCCCCATTGCTGGGGGAGAGAACGCCAGGCACCTGGGGCAGGGGAGCGGGGCAGGGTGACTCGGCGTGGGACGTGGACCGTCCCCACGCCGTTGGCGAAGCCGGGCCGGAGCTGCACGTGGTGGTTCCGGAGGCCCCACCCCAGTCCGGCCCGGGGAGGAGCCAGGCCCTGGCGCCCCGAGACTCAGCCGGAGCGGCTCCCCCGCAGGCGTCCTCACCTCGGCCCTCCAGGGGAGAGCGCGGCCCCGCCGGGGGTTCGGCCCCCGGAGCCTCCAGTGACCGGGCCCTAACCCTAGCCCTAGGCCTCGCGGGCCCCCTAACCCTAGCCCGCCCCCGGAGTCTGCCCCTAAGCCGACGCCTGAGCCGCCCCCGCGCATGGGCCCTCACCTCCGCCCTCCAGGGAGATCACGGCGCCGCCATCGCTTCGGCCCTGGGGTCGTCCCCGGCGCGGGCCCTAACCCTAGGCCGGGCTCTGCCCCCATGGGGACCCCATTGCTGGGGGCGAGAACGCCAGGCACCTGGGGCCCGGGAGCGGGGCAGGGTGACTCGGCGTGGGACGCGGACCGTCCCCACGCCGTTGGCGAAGCCGGGCCGGAGCTCACCAGGGGTGTTCCGGAGGCCACACCCCAGCCCGGCCCGGGGAGGAGGCTGGCCCTGGCGCCCCGAGACTCAGGCCTGAGCGGCTCCCCCGCAGGCGCCCTCACCTCAGCCCTCCGGGGAGAGCGCGGCCCCGCCGGGGGTTCGGCCCCCGGAGCCTCCCGGGACCGGGCCCTAACCCTAGCCCTAGGCCTCGCGGGCCCCCTAACCCTAGCCCGCCCCCCGAGTCTGCCCCTAAGCCGACGCCTGAGCCGCCCCCGCGCATGGGCCCTCACCTCCGCCCTCCAGGCATATCACGGCGCCGCCTTCGCTTCGGCCCTGGGGTCTTCCCCGGCGCGGGCCCTAACCCTAGCCCGGGCTCTGCCCCCATGGGGACCCCATTGCTGGGGGCGAGAACGCCAGGCACCTGGGGCCCGGGAGCGGGGCAGGGTGACTCGGCGTGGGACGTGGACCGTCCCCACGCCGTTGGCGAAGCCGGGCCGGAGCTGCACAGGGGGGTTCCGGAGGCCCCACCCCAGCCCGGCCCGGGGAGGAGGCTGGCCCTGGCGCCCCGAGACTCAGCCTGAGCGGCTCCCCCGCAGGCGCCCTCACCTCGGCCCTCCGGGGAGAGCGCGGCCCCGCCGGGGGTTCGGCCCCCGGAGCCTCCCGGGACCGGGCCCTAACCCTAGCCCTAGGCCTCGCGGGCCCCCTAACCCTAGCCCGCCGCCGATTCTGCCCCTAAGCCGACGCCTGAGCCGCCCCCGCGCATGGGCCCTCACCTCCGCCCTCCAGGGAGATCACGGCGCCGCCTTCGCTTCGGCCCTGGGGTCGTCCCTGGCGCGGGCCCTAACCCTAGCCCGGGCTCTGCCCCCATGGGGTCCCCATTGCTGGGGGAGAGAACGCCAGGCACCTGGGACCCGGGAGCGGGGCAGGGTGACTCGGCCTGGGACGTGGACCGTCCCCACGCCGTTGGCGAAGCCGGGCCGGAGCTGCACGTGGGGGTTCCGGACGCCCCACCCCAGTCCGGCCCGGGGAGGAGCCTGGACCTGGCGCCCCGAGACTCAGGCTGAGCGGCTCCCCCGCAGGCGTCCTCACCTCGGCCCTCCGGGGAGAGCACGGCCCCGCCGGGGGTTCGGCCCCCGGAGCCTCCCGGGACCGGGCCCTAACCCTAGCCCTAGGCCTCGCTGGCCCCCTAACCCTAGCCCACCCCTGATTCTGCCCCTAAGCCGACGCCTGAGCCGCCCCAGCGCATGGGCCCTCACCTTCGCCCTCCACGGAGATCACGGTGCCGCCGTCGCTTCGGCACTGGGGTCGTCCCCGGCGCGGGCCCTAACCCTAGGCCGGGCTCTGCCCCCATGGGGACCCCATTGCTGGGGGCGAGAACGCCAGGCACCTGGGGCCCGGGAGCGGGACAGGGTGACTCGGCGTGGGACGTGGACCGTCCCCACGCCGTTGGCGAAGCTGGGCCGGAGCTGCACAGGGGGTTCCGGGAGCCCCACCCCAGCCCGGCCCGGGGAGGAGGCTGGCCCTGGCGCCCCGAGACTCAGCCTACCTCAGCCCGGCCCGGGGAGGAAGCTGGCCCTGGCGCCCCGAGACTCAGCCTGAGCGGCTCCCCCGCAGGCGCCCTCACCTCAGCCCTCCGGGGAGAGCACGGCCCCGCCGGGGGTTCGGCCCCCAGAGCCTCCCTGGACCGGGCCCTAACCCTAGCCCTAAGCCTCGCGGGCCCCCAAACCCTAGCCCTCCCTCCGAGTGAGCCCCTAAGCCTACGACTGAGCTGCCCCCGCGCATGGGCCCTCACCTCCGCCCTCCAGGGAGATCACGGCGCAGCCATCGCTTCGGCCCTGGGGCCGTCCCCGGCGCGGGACCTAACCCTAGCCCTGGCTCTGCCCCCATGGGGTCCCCATTGCTGGGGGAGAGAACGCCAGGCACCTGGGGCAGGGGAGCGGGGCAGGGTGACTCGGCGTGGGACGTGGACCGTCCCCACGCCGTTGGCGAAGCCGGGCCGGAGCTGCACGTGGTGGTTCCGGAGGCCCCACCCCAGTCCGGCCCGGGGAGGAGCCTGGCCCTGGCGCCCCGAGACTCAGCCTGAGCGGCTCCCCCGCAGGCGTCCTCACCTCGGCCCTCCGGGGAGAGCGCGGCCCCGCCGGGTGTTCGGCCCCCGGAGCCTCCCGGGACCGGGCCCTAACCCTAGCCCTAGGCCTCGCGGGCCCCCTAACCCTAGCCCGCCCCCGATTCTGCCCCTAAGCCGACGCCTGAGCCGCCCCCCGCGCATGGGCCCTCACCTACGCCCTCCAGGAGATCACGGCGCCGCCATCGCTTCGGCCCTGGGGTCGTCCCCGGCGCGGGCCCTAACCCTAGCCCGGGCTCTGCCCCCATGGGGACCCCATTGCTGGGGGCGAGAACGCCAGGCACCTGGGGCCCGGGAGCGGGGCAGGGTGACTCGGCGTGGGACGCAGACCGTCCCCACGCCGTTGGCGAAGCCGGGCCGGAGCTCACCAGGGGTGTTCCGGAGGCCACACCCCAGCCCGGCCCGGGGAGGAGGCTGGCCCTGGCGCCCCGAGACTCAGCCTGAGCGGCTCCCCCGCAGGCGCCCTCACCTCAGCCCTCCGGGGAGAGCGCGGCCCCGCCGGGGGTTCGGCCCCCGGAGCCTCCCGGGACCGGGCCCTAACCCTAGCCCTAGGCCTCGCGGCCCCCTAACCCTAGCCCGCCCCCGAGTCTGCCCCTAAGCCGACGCCTGAGCCGCCCCCGCGCATGGGCCCTCACCTCCGCCCTCCACGGAGATCACTGCGCTGCCGTCGCTTCGACCCTGGGGTCGTCCCCGGCGCGGGCCCTAACCCTAGCCGGGCTCTGCCCCCATGGGGACCCCATTGCTGGGGGCGAGAACGCCAGGCACCTGGGGCCCGGGAGCGGGGCAGGGTGACTCGGCGTGGGACGTGGACCGTCCCCACGCCGTTGGCGAAGCCGGGCCGGAGCTGCACCAGGGGTGTTCCGGAGGCCACACCCCAGCCCGGCCCGGGGAGGAGCCTGGACCTGGCGCCCCGAGACTCAGGCTGAGCGGCTCCCCCGCAGGCGTCCTCACCTCGGCCCTCCGGGGAGAGCACGGCCCCGCCGGGGGTTCGGCCCCCGGAGCCTCCCGGGACCGGGCCCTAAGCCTAGCCCTAGGCCTCGCTGGCCCCCTAACCCTAGCGCACCCCTGATTCTGCCCCTAAGCCGACGCCTGAGCCGCCCCAGCGCATGGGCCCTCACCTTCGCCCTCCACGGAGATCACGGTGCCGCCGTCGCTTCGGCACTGGGGTCGTCCCCGGCGCGGGCCCTAACCCTAGGCCGGGCTCTGCCCCCATGGGGACCCCATTGCTGGGGGCGAGAACGCCAGGCACCTGGGGCCCGGGAGCGGGACAGGGTGACTCGGCGTGGGACGTGGACCGTCCCCACGCCGTTGGCGAAGCTGGGCCGGAGCTGCACAGGGGGTTCCGGGAGCCCCACCCCAGCCCGGCCCGGGGAGGAGGCTGGCCCTGGCGCCCCGAGACTCAGCCCACCTCAGCCCGGCCCGGGGAGGAAGCTGGCCCTGGCGCCCCGAGACTCAGCCTGAGCGGCTCCCCCGCAGGCGCCCTCACCTCAGCCCTCCGGGGAGAGCGCGGCCCCGCCGGGGGTTCGGCCCCCAGAGCCTCCCTGGACCGGGCCCTAACCCTAGCCCTAAGCCTCGCGGGCCCCCTAACCCTAGCCCTCCCTCCGAGTGTGCCCCTAAGCCTACGACTGAGCCGCCCCCGCGCATGGGCCCTCACCTCCGCCCTCCAGGGAGATCAAGGCGCAGCCATCGCTTCGGCCCTGGGGCCGTCCCCGGCGCGGGACCTAACCCTAGCCCTGGCTCTGCCCCCATGGGGTCCCCATTGCTGGGGGAGAGAACGCCAGGCACCTGGGGCAGGGGAGCGGGGCAGGGTGACTCGGCGTGGGACGTGGACCGTCCCCACGCCGTTGGCGAAGCCAGGCCGGAGCTGCACGTGGTGGTTCCGGAGGCCCCACCCCAGTCCGGCCCGGGGAGGAGCCTGGCCCTGGCGCCCCGAGACTCAGCCTGAGCGGCTCCCCCGCAGGCGTCCTCACCTCGGCCCTCCGGGGAGAGCGCGGCCCCGCCGGGTGTTCGGCCCCCGGAGCCTCCCGGGACCGGGCCCTAACCCTAGCCCTAGGCCTCGCGGGCCCCCTAACCCTAGCCCACCCCCCGAGATTGCCCCTAAGCCTACGCTTGAGCCGCCCCCGCGCATGGGCCCTCACCTCCGCCCTCCAGGGAGATCACGGCGCCGCCTTCGCTTCGGCCCTTGGGTCATCCCCGGCGCAGGCCCTAACCCTATCCCGGGCTCTGCCCCCATGGGGTCCCCATTGCTGGGGGAGAGAACGCCAGGCACCTGGGGCCCGGGAGCGGGGCAGGGTGACTCGGCGTGGGACGTAGACCGTCCCCACGCCGTTGGCGAAGCCGGGCCGGAGCTGTACGTGGTTGTTCCGGAGGCCCCACCCCAGTCCGGCCCGGGGAGGAGCCTGGCCCTGGCGCCCCGAGACTCAGCCTGAGCGGCTCCCCCGCAGGCGCCCTCACCTCGGCCCTCCGGGGAGAGCGCGGCCCCGCCGGGGGTTCGGCCCCCGGAGCCTCCCGGGACCGGGCCCTAACCCTAGCCCTGGGCCTCGCGGGCCCCCTAACCCTAGCCCGCCACCGATTCTGCCCCTAAGCCGACGCCTGAGCCGCCCCCGCGCTTGGGCCCTCACCTACGCCCTCCAGGCAGATCACGGAGCCGCCAACGCTTCGGCCCTGGGGTCGTCCCCCGCGTGGGCCCTAACCCTAGCCCGGGCTCTGCCCCTATGGGGACCCCATTGCTGGGGGCGAGAACGCCAGGCACCTGGGGCCCGGGAGCGGGGCAGGGTGACTCGGCGTGGGACGCGGACCGTCCCCACGCCGTTGGCGAAGCCGGGCCGGAGCTCACCAGGGGTGTTCCGGAGGCCACACCCCAGCCCGGCCCGGGGAGGAGGCTGGCCCTGGCGCCCCGAGACTCAGCCTGAGCGGCTCCCCCGCAGGCGCCCTCACCTCAGCCCTCCGGGGAGAGCGCGGCCCCGCCGGGGGTTCGGCCCCCGGAGCCTCCCGGGACCGGGCCCTAACCCTAGCCCTAGGCCTCGCGGGCCCCCTAACCCTAGCCCGCCCCCCGAGTCTGCCCCTAAGCCGACGCCTGAGCCGCCCCCGCGCATGGGCCCTCACCTCCGCCCTCCAGGGAGATCACGGCGCCGCCTTCGCTTCGGCCCTGGGGTCGTCCCCGGCGCAGGCCCTAACCCTAGCCCGGGCTCTGCCCCCATAGGGACCCCATTGCTGGGGGCGAGAACGCCAGGCACCTGGGGCCCGGGAGCGGGGCAGGGTGACTCGGCGTGGGACGTGGACCGTCCCCACGCCGTTGGCGAAGCCGGGCCGGAGCTCACCAGGGGTGTTCCGGAGGCCACACCCCAGCCCGGCCCGGGGAGGAGCCTGGACCTGGCGCCCCGAGACTCAGGCTGAGCGGCTCCCCCGCAGGCGTCCTCACCTCGGCCCTCCGGGGAGAGCACGGCCCCGCCGGGGGTTCGGCCCCCGGAGCCTCCCGGGACCGGGCCCTAAGCCTAGCCCTAGGCCTCGCTGGCCCCCTAACCCTAGCGCACCCCTGATTCTGCCCCTAAGCCGACGCCTGAGCCGCCCCAGCGCATGGGCCCTCACCTTCGCCCTCCACGGAGATCACGGTGCCGCCGTCGCTTCGGCACTGGGGTCGTCCCCGGCGCGGGCCCTAACCCTAGGCCGGGCTCTGCCCCCATGGGGACCCCATTGCTGGGGGCGAGAACGCCAGGCACCTGGGGCCCGGGAGCGGGACAGGGTGACTCGGCGTGGGACGTGGACCGTCCCCACGCCGTTGGCGAAGCTGGGCCGGAGCTGCACAGGGGGTTCCGGGAGCCCCACCCCAGCCCGGCCCGGGGAGGAGGCTGGCCCTGGCGCCCCGAGACTCAGCCCACCTCAGCCCGGCCCGGGGAGGAAGCTGGCCCTGGCGCCCCGAGACTCAGCCTGAGCGGCTCCCCCGCAGGCGCCCTCACCTCAGCCCTCCGGGGAGAGCGCGGCCCCGCCGGGGGTTCGGCCCCCAGAGCCTCCCTGGACCGGGCCCTAACCCTAGCCCTAAGCCTCGCGGGCCCCCTAACCCTAGCCCTCCCTCCGAGTGTGCCCCTAAGCCTACGACTGAGCCGCCCCCGCGCATGGGCCCTCACCTCCGCCCTCCAGGGAGATCAAGGCGCAGCCATCGCTTCGGCCCTGGGGCCGTCCCCGGCGCGGGACCTAACCCTAGCCCTGGCTCTGCCCCCATGGGGTCCCCATTGCTGGGGGAGAGAACGCCAGGCACCTGGGGCAGGGGAGCGGGGCAGGGTGACTCGGCGTGGGACGTGGACCGTCCCCACGCCGTTGGCGAAGCCAGGCCGGAGCTGCACGTGGTGGTTCCGGAGGCCCCACCCCAGTCCGGCCCGGGGAGGAGCCTGGCCCTGGCGCCCCGAGACTCAGCCTGAGCGGCTCCCCCGCAGGCGTCCTCACCTCGGCCCTCCGGGGAGAGCGCGGCCCCCGCCGGGTGTTCGGCCCCGGAGCCTCCCGGGACCGGGCCCTAACCCTAGCCCTAGGCCTCGCGGGCCCCCTAACCCTAGCCCACCCCCCGAGATTGCCCCTAAGCCTACGCTTGAGCCGCCCCCGCGCATGGGCCCTCACCTCCGCCCTCCAGGGAGATCACGGCGCCGCCTTCGCTTCGGCCCTTGGGTCATCCCCGGCGCAGGCCCTAACCCTATCCCGGGCTCTGCCCCCATGGGGTCCCCATTGCTGGGGGAGAGAACGCCAGGCACCTGGGGCCCGGGAGCGGGGCAGGGTGACTCGGCGTGGGACGTAGACCGTCCCCACGCCGTTGGCGAAGCCGGGCCGGAGCTGTACGTGGTTGTTCCGGAGGCCCCACCCCAGTCCGGCCCGGGGAGGAGCCAGGCCCTGGCGCCCCGAGACTCAGCCGGAGCGGCTCCCCCGCAGGCGTCCTCACCTGGGCCCTCCAGGGAGAGCGCGGCCCCGCCAGGGGTTCGGCCCCCGGAGCCTCCAGTGACCGGGCCCTAACCCTAGCCCTAGGCCTCGCGGGCCCCCAACCCTAGCCCGCCCCCGGAGTCTGCCCCTAAGCCGACGCCTGAGCCGCCCCCGCGCATGGGCCCTCACCTCCGCCCTCCAGGGAGATCACGGCGCCGCCATCGCTTCGGCCCTGGGGTCGTCCCCGGCGCGGGCCCTAACCCTAGGCCGGGCTCTGCCCCCATGGGGACCCCATTGCTGGGGGCGAGAACGCCAGGCACCTGGGGCCCGGGAGCGGGGCAGGGTGACTCGGCGTGGGACGCGGACCGTCCCCACGCCGTTGGCGAAGCCGGGCCGGAGCTCACCAGGGGTGTTCCGGAGGCCACACCCCAGCCCGGCCCGGGGAGGAGGCTGGCCCTGGCGCCCCGAGACTCAGGCCTGAGCGGCTCCCCCGCAGGCGCCCTCACCTCAGCCCTCCGGGGAGAGCGCGGCCCCGCCGGGGGTTCGGCCCCCGGAGCCTCCCGGGACCGGGCCCTAACCCTAGCCCTAGGCCTCGCGGGCCCCCTAACCCTAGCCCGCCCCCCGAGTCTGCCCCTAAGCCGACGCCTGAGCCGCCCCCGCGCATGGGCCCTCACCTCCGCCCTCCAGGCATATCACGGCGCCGCCTTCGCTTCGGCCCTGGGGTCTTCCCCGGCGCGGGCCCTAACCCTAGCCCGGGCTCTGCCCCCATGGGGACCCCATTGCTGGGGGCGAGAACGCCAGGCACCTGGGGCCCGGGAGCGGGGCAGGGTGACTCGGCGTGGGACGCGGACCGTCCCCACGCCGTTGGCGAAGCCGGGCCGGAGCTGCACAGGGGGGTTCCGGAGGCCCCACCCCAGCCCGGCCCGGGGAGGAGGCTGGCCCTGGCGCCCCGAGACTCAGCCTGAGCGGCTCCCCCGCAGGCGTCCCTCACCTCGGCCCTCCGGGGAGAGCGCGGCCCCGCCGGGGGTTCGGCCCCCGGAGCCTCCCGGGACCGGGCCCTAACCCTAGCCCTAGGCCTCGCGGGCCCCCTAACCCTAGCCCGCCGCCGATTCTGCCCCTAAGCCGACGCCTGAGCCGCCCCCGCGCATGGGCCCTCACCTCCGCCCTCCAGGAGATCACGGTGCCGCCGACGCTTCGGCCCTGGGGTCGTCCACGGCGTGGGCCCTAACCCTAGCCCGGGCTCTGCCCCCATGGGGACCCCATTGCTGGGGGCGAGAACGCCAGGCACCTGGGGCCCGGGAGCGGGACAGGGTGACTCGGCGTGGGACGTGGACCGTCCCCACGCCGTTGACGAAGCTGGGCCGGAGCTGCACAGGGGGTTCCGGGAGCCCCACCCCAGCCCGGCCCGGGGAGGAGGCTGGCCCTGGCGCCCCGAGACTCAGCCCACCCCAGCCCGGCCCGGGGAGGAAGCTGGCCCTGGCGCCCCGAGACTCAGCCTGAGCGGCTCCCCCGCAGGCGCCCTCACCACAGCCCTCCGGGGAGAGCGCGGCCCCGCCGGGGGTTCGGCCCCCAGAGCCTCCCTGGACCGGGCCCTAACCCTAGCCCTAAGCCTCGCGGGCCCCCTAACCCTAGCCCTCCCTCCGAGTGTGCCCCTAAGCCTACGACTGAGCCGCCCCCGCGCATGGGCCCTCACCTCCGCCCTCCAGGGAGATCAAGGCGCAGCCATCGCTTCGGCCCTGGGGCCGTCCCCGGCGCGGGACCTAACCCTAGCCCTGGCTCTGCCCCCATGGGGTCCCCATTGCTGGGGGAGAGAACGCCAGGCACCTGGGGCAGGGGAGCGGGGCAGGGTGACTCGGCGTGGGACGTGGACCGTCCCCACGCCGTTGGCGAAGCCGGGCCGGAGCTGCACGTGGTGGTTCCGGAGGCCCCACCCCAGTCCGGCCCGGGGAGGAGCCTGGCCCTGGCGCCCCGAGACTCAGCCTGAGCGGCTCCCCCGCAGGCGTCCTCACCTCGGCCCTCCGGGGAGAGCGCGGCCCCGCCGGGTGTTCGGCCCCCGGAGCCTCCCGGGACCGGGCCCTAACCCTAGCCCTAGGCTTCGCGGGCCCCCTAACCCTAGCCCACCCCCCGAGATTGCCCCTAAGCCTACGCTTGAGCCGCCCCCGCGCATGGGCCCTCACCTCCGCCCTCCAGGGAGATCACGGCGCCGCCTTCGCTTCGGCCCTTGGGTCATCCCCGGCGCAGGCCCTAACCCTATCCCGGGCTCTGCCCCCATGGGGTCCCCATTGCTGGGGGAGAGAACGCCAGGCACCTGGGGCCCGGGAGCGGGGCAGGGTGACTCGGCGTGGGACGTAGACCGTCCCCACGCCGTTGGCGAAGCCGGGCCGGAGCTGTACGTGGTTGTTCCGGAGGCCCCACCCCAGTCCGGCCCGGGGAGGAGCCAGGCCCTGGCGCCCCGAGACTCAGCCGGAGCGGCTCCCCCGCAGGCGTCCTCACCTGGGCCCTCCAGGGAGAGCGCGGCCCCGCCAGGGGTTCGGCCCCCGGAGCCTCCAGTGACCGGGCCCTAACCCTAGCCCTAGGCCTCGCGGGCCCCCTAACCCTAGCCCGCCCCCGGAGTCTGCCCCTAAGCCGACGCCTGAGCCGCCCCCGCGCATGGGCCCTCACCTCCGCCCTCCAGGGAGATCACGGCGCCGCCATCGCTTCGGCCCTGGGGTCGTCCCCGGCGCGGGCCCTAACCCTAGGCCGGGCTCTGCCCCCATGGGGACCCCATTGCTGGGGGCGAGAACGCCAGGCACCTGGGGCCCGGGAGCGGGGCAGGGTGACTCGGCGTGGGACGCGGACCGTCCCCACGCCGTTGGCGAAGCCGGGCCGGAGCTCACCAGGGGTGTTCCGGAGGCCACACCCCAGCCCGGCCCGGGGAGGAGGCTGGCCCTGGCGCCCCGAGACTCAGCCTGAGCGGCTCCCCCGCAGGCGCCCTCACCTCAGCCCTCCGGGGAGAGCGCGGCCCCCGCCGGGGGTTCGGCCCCCGGAGCCTCCCGGGACCGGGCCCTAACCCTAGCCCTAGGCCTCGCTGGCCCCCTAACCCTGGCCCACCCCTGATTCTGCCCCTAAGCCGACGCCTGAGCCGCCCCAGCGCATGGGCCCTCACCTTCGCCCTCCACGGAGATCACTGCGCTGCCGTCGCTTCGGCCCTGGGGTCGTCCCCGGCGCGGGCCCTAACCCTAGGCCGGGCTCTGCCCCCATGGGGACCCCATTGCTGGGGGCGAGAACGCCAGGCACCTGGGGCCCGGGAGCGGGGCAGGGTGACTCGGCGTGGGACGTGGACCGTCCCCACGCCGTTGGCGAAGCCGGGCCGGAGCTCACCAGGGGTGTTCCGGAGGCCACACCCCAGCCCGGCCCGGGGAGGAGCCTGGACCTGGCGCCCCGAGACTCAGGCTGAGCGGCTCCCCCGCAGGCGTCCTCACCTCGGCCCTCCGGGGAGAGCACGGCCCCGCCGGGGGTTCGGCCCCCGGAGCCTCCCGGGACCGGGCCCTAAGCCTAGCCCTAGGCCTCGCTGGCCCCCTAACCCTAGCGCACCCCTGATTCTGCCCCTAAGCCGACGCCTGAGCCGCCCCAGCGCATGGGCCCTCACCTTCGCCCTCCACGGAGATCACGGTGCCGCCGTCGCTTCGGCACTGGGGTCGTCCCCGGCGCGGGCCCTAACCCTAGGCCGGGCTCTGCCCCCATGGGGACCCCATTGCTGGGGGCGAGAACGCCAGGCACCTGGGGCCCGGGAGCGGGACAGGGTGACTCGGCGTGGGACGTGGACCGTCCCCACGCCGTTGGCGAAGCTGGGCCGGAGCTGCACAGGGGGTTCCGGGAGCCCCACCCCAGTCCGGCCCGGGGAGGAGGCTGGCCCTGGCGCCCCGAGACTCAGCCCACCTCAGCCCGGCCCGGGGAGGAAGCTGGCCTGGCGCCCCGAGACTCAGCCTGGAGCGGCTCCCCCGCAGGCGCCCTCACCTCAGCCCTCCGGGGAGAGCGCGGCCCCGCCGGGGGTTCGGCCCCCAGAGCCTCCCTGGACCGGGCCCTAACCCTAGCCCTAAGCCTCGCGGGCCCCCTAACCCTAGCCCTCCCTCCGAGTGTGCCCCTAAGCCTACGACTGAGCCGCCCCCGCGCATGGGCCTCACCTCCGCCCTCCAGGGAGATCAAGGCGCAGCCATCGCTTCGGCCCTGGGGCCGTCCCCGGCGCGGGACCTAACCCTAGCCCTGGCTCTGCCCCCATGGGGTCCCCATTGCTGGGGGAGAGAACGCCAGGCACCTGGGGCAGGGGAGCGGGGCAGGGTGACTCGGCGTGGGACGTGGACCGTCCCCACGCCGTTGGCGAAGCCAGGCCGGAGCTGCACGTGGTGGTTCCGGAGGCCCCACCCCAGTCCGGCCCGGGGAGGAGCCTGGCCCTGGCGCCCCGAGACTCAGCCTGAGCGGCTCCCCCGCAGGCGTCCTCACCTCGGCCCTCCGGGGAGAGCGCGGCCCCGCCGGGGTGTTCGGCCCCCGGAGCCTCCCGGGACCGGGCCCTAACCCTAGCCCTAGGCCTCGCGGGCCCCCTAACCCTAGCCCACCCCCCGAGATTGCCCCTAAGCCTACGCTTGAGCCGCCCCCGCGCATGGGCCCTCACCTCCGCCCTCCAGGGAGATCACGGCGCCGCCTTCGCTTCGGCCCTTGGGTCATCCCCGGCGCAGGCCCTAACCCTATCCCGGGCTCTGCCCCCATGGGGTCCCCATTGCTGGGGGAGAGAACGCCAGGCACCTGGGGCCCGGGAGCGGGGCAGGGTGACTCGGCGTGGGACGTAGACCGTCCCCACGCCGTTGGCGAAGCCGGGCCGGAGCTGTACGTGGTTGTTCCGGAGACCCCACCCCAGTCCGGCCCGGGGAGGAGCCTGGCCCTGGCGCCCCGAGACTCAGCCTGAGCGGCTCCCCCGCAGGCGCCCTCACCTCAGCCCTCCGGGGAGAGCGCGGCCCGCCGGGGGTTCGGCCCCCGGAGCCTCCCGGGACCGGGCCCTAACCCTAGCCCTAGGCCTCGCGGGCCCCCTAACCCTAGCCCGCCCCCCGAGTCTGCCCCTAAGCCGACGCCTGAGCCGCCCCCGCGCATGGGCCCTCACCTCCGCCCTCCAGGCATATCACGGCGCCGCCTTCGCTTCGGCCCTGGGGTCTTCCCCGGCGCGGGCCCTAACCCTAGCCCGGGCTCTGCCCCCATGGGGACCCCATTGCTGGGGGCGAGAACGCCAGGCACCTGGGGCCCGGGAGCGGGGCAGGGTGACTCGGCGTGGGACGCGGACCGTCCCCACGCCGTTGGCGAAGCCGGGCCGGAGCTGCACAGGGGGGTTCCGGAGGCCCCACCCCAGCCCGGCCCGGGGAGGAGGCTGGCCCTGGCGCCCCGAGACTCAGCCTGAGCGGCTCCCCCGCAGGCGCCCTCACCTCAGCCCTCAGGGGAGAGCGCGGCCCCGCCGGGGGTTCGGCCCCCAGAGCCTCACTGGACCGGGCCCTAACCCTAGCCCTAAGCCTCTCGGGCCCCCTAACCCTAGCTCTCCCTCCGAGTGTGCCCCTAAGCCTACGACTGAGCCGCCCCCGCGCATGGGCCCTCACCTCCGCCCTCCAGGGAGATCATGGCGCCGCCATCGCTTCGGCCCTGGGGCCGTCCCCGGCGCGGGCCCTAAACCTAGCCCTGGCTCTGCCCCCATGGGGTCCCCATTGCTGGGGGAGAGAACGCCAGGCACCTGGGGCAGGGGAGCGGGGGCAGGGTGACTCGGCGTGGGACGTGGACCGTCCCCACGCCGTTGGCGAAGCCGGGCCGGAGCTGCACGTGGTGGTTCCGGAGGCCACACCCCAGTCCGGCCCGGGGAGGAGGCTGGCCCTGGCGCCCTGAGACTCAGCCTGAGCGGCTCCCCCGCAGGCGTCCTCACCTCGGCCCTCCGGGGAGAGCGCGGCCCCCGCCGGGGGTTCGGCCCCCCGGAGCCTCCCGGGACCGGGCCCTAACCCTAGCCCTAGGCCTCGCTGGCCCCCTAACCTAGCCCACCCCTGATTCTGCCCCTAAGCCGACGCCTGAGCCCGCCCCAGCGCATGGGCCCTCACCTTCGCCCTCCACGGAGATCACGGTTGCCGCCGTCGCTTCGGCACTGGGGTCGTCCCCGGCGCGGGCCCTAACCCTAGGCCGGGCTCTGCCCCATGGGGACCCCATTGCTGGGGGCGAGAACGCCAGGCACCTGGGGCCCGGGAGCGGGGCAGGGTGACTCGGCGTGGGACGTGGACCGTCCCCACGCCGTTGGCGAAGCTGGGCCGGAGCTGCACAGGGGGTTCCGGGAGCCGCCCCCCAGCCCGGCCCGGGGAGGAGGCTGGCCCTGGCGCCCCGAGACTCAGCCCACCTCAGCCCGGCTCCGGGGGAGGAAGCTGGCCCTGACGCCCGAGACTCAGCCTGAGCGGCTCCCCCGCAGGCGCCCTCACCTCAGCCCTCCGGGGAGAGCGTGGCCCCGCCGGGGGTTAGGCCCCCAGAGCCTCCCTGGACCGGGCCCCTAACCCTAGCCCTAAGCCTCGCGGGCCCCCTAACCCTAGCCCTCCCTCCGAGTGTGCCCCTAAGCCTACGACTGAGCTGCCCCCGCGCATGGGCCCTCACCTCCGCCCTCCAGGGAGAACACGGCACAGCCATCGCTTCGGCCCTGGGGCCGTCCCCCGGCGCGGGACCTAACCCTAGCCCTGGCTCTGCCCCCAATGGGGTCCCCAATTGCTGGGGGAGAGAACGCCCAGGCACCTGGGGCAGGGGAGCGGGGCAGGGTGACTCGGCGTGGGACGTGGACCGTCCCCACGCCGTTGGCGAAGCCGGGCCGGAGCTGCACGTGGTGGTTCCGGAGGCCCCACCCCAGTCCGGCCCGGGGAGGAGCCTGGCTCTGGCGCCCCGAGACTCAGCCTGAGCGGCTCCCCCGCAGGCGTCCCTCACCTCGGCCCTCCGGGAGAGCGCGGCCCCCGCCGGGTGTTCGGCCCCCGGAGCCTCCGGGGACCGGGCCCTAACCCTAGCCCTAGGCCTCGCGGGCCCCCTAACCCTAGCCCGCCACCGATTCTGCCCCTAAGCGACGCCTGAGCCGCCCCCGCGCATGGGCCCTCACCTACGCCCTCCAGGCAGATCACGCGCCGCCAACGCTTCGGCCCTGGGGTCGTCCCCCGCGTGGGCCCTAACCCTAGCCCGGGCTCTGCCCCTATGGGGACCCCATTGCTGGGGGGCGAGAACGCCAGGCACCTGGGCCCGGGAGCGGGGCAGGGTGACTCGGCGTGGGACGCAGACCGTCCCCACGCCGTTGGCGAAGCCGGGCCGAGCTGCACGTGGTGGTTCCGGAGGCCCCACCCCAGTCCGGCCCGGGGAGGAGGCTGGCCCTGGCGCCCTGAGACTCAGCCTGAGCGGCTCCCCCGCAGGCGTCCTCACCTCGGCCCTCCGGGGAGAGCGCGGCCCCGCCGGGGGTTCGGCCCCCGGAGCCTCCCGGGACCGGGCCCTAACCCTAGCCCTAGGCCTCGCTGGCCCCCTAACCCTAGCCCACCCCTGATTCTGCCCCTAAGCCGACGCCTGAGCCGCCCCAGCGCATGGGCCCTCACCTTCGCCCTCCACGGAGATCACGGGTGCCGCCGTCGCTTCGGCACTGGGGTCGTCCCCGGCGCGGGCCCTAACCCTAGGCCGGCTCTGCCCCATGGGGACCCCATTGCTGGGGGCGAGAACGCCAGGCACCTGGGGCCCGGGAGCGGGGCAGGGTGACTCGGCGTGGGACGTGGACCGTCCCCACGCCGTTGGCGAAGCTGGGCCGGAGCTGCACAGGGGGGTTCCGGGAGCCCCACCCCAGCCCGGCCCGGGGAGGAGGCTGGCCCTGGCGCCCCGAGACTCAGCCCACCTCAGCCCGGCCCGGGGAGGAAGCTGGCCCTGGCGCCCCGAGACTCAGCCTGAGCGGCTCCCCCGCAGGCGCCCTCACCTCAGCCCTCCGGGGAGAGCGTGGCCCCGCCGGGGGTTCGGCCCCCAGAGCCTCCCTGGACCGGGCCCTACCCTAGCCCTAAGCCTCGCTGGCCCCCGACCCCTAGACCTCCCTCCGAGTGGCCCCTAAGCCTACGACTGAGCTGCCCCCGCGCATGGGCCCTCACCTCGCCCTCCAGGGAGATCACGGCGCAGCCATCGCTTCGCCCTGGGGCCGTCCCCGGCGCGGGACCTAACCCTAGCCCTGGCTCTGCCCCATGGGTCCCCATTGCTGGGGGAGAGAGAACGCCGGCACCTGGGGCAGGGGGAGCGGGGCAGGGTGACTCGGCGTGGGACGTGGACCGTCCCCACGCCGTTGGCGAAGCCGGGCCGGAGCTCGCACGTGGTGGTTCCGGAGGCCCCACCCCAGTCCGGCCCGGGGAGGAGCCTGGCTCTGGCGCCCCGAGACTCAGCCTGAGCGGCTCCCCCGCAGGCGTACTCACCTCGGCCCTCCGGGAGAGCGCGGCACCCGCCCGGGTTCGGCCCCCGGAGCCTCCCGGGACCGGCCCTAACCCTAGCCCTAGGCCTCGCGGGCCCCCCTAACCCTAGCCCGCAACCGATTCTGCCCCTAAGCCGACGCCTGAGCCGCCCCCCGCATGGGCCCTCACCTACGCCCTCCAGGGAGATCACGGCGCCGCCAACGCTTCGGCCCTGGGTCGTCCCCCGCGTGGCCCTAACCCTAGCCCGGGCTCTGCCCCTATGGGGACCCCATTGCTGGGGGCGAGAACGCCAGGCACCTGGGCCCGGGAGCGGGCAGGTGACTCGGCGTGGGACGCGGACCGTCCCCACGCCGTTGGCGAAGCCGGGCCGGAGCTGCACAGGGGGGTTCCGGAGGCCCCACCCCAGCCCGGCCCGGGGAGGAGGCTGGCCCTGGCCCCCGAGACTCAGCCTGAGCGGCTCCCCCGCAGCGCCCTCACCACCCCCTCCGGGGAGAGCGCGGCCCCCGCCGGGGTTCGGCCCCCGAGCCTCCCGGGACCGGCCCTAACCCTAGCCCTAGGCCTCGCGGGCCCCCTAA